>JASAMZ010006749.1:0-46425 GCA_030248115.1 Linhomoeus sp. GSCO2_2 | reverse complement strand
CAGATTATGAAGAGTCGCGAGAGCACCTGCAGTTTTTCACCTTGTCGCTCGAAGTCCATTAACAAGCCACAGCCAGATTATTATGAGAATTGGGGATACACATGTACATAGCCTTGGCAGTGGCACATTAGAATAGTGAAAGCAGCGCGCTGTTTCAAAAAGCAAAATAAGGAAGCGCGCTGTTCGTTTAGAAAGTGGAAGAGAGTGCCAGCGTCGCCATTTGCCACTCATTCAATCGTTATGTAGCCAGCAAACTGTGACACTTAGGCGAAACTTCGAGTCAAAGAAACGGCGCAGACAGCAACCCACTTGGCCAACCCATCTGGCACAGAGCGCTTTCACTTTGAACGGAAATCGTCGGAGCGCTTGTATGCAGCCAGCAAAATGTGACACTTGGGCAACGAAGCTTTGAGGCAGGTGCACGCGGCAACCAACTCAGCCCAGCATCTGACACCGAGCGCTTGAAATCATCTGAGCGTCGAGAATGTATGTAGTCAGCGAAAAGCAGCGAGTAAGACAGTACTTGGCAGTTACACTTGTCTGAGGGAGCGCTGCTAAAGAGGGCAGCGCTCTGCTTCAAGAGCAGGCTCGCCGCCGCCATCTCTTTTAGAGAGAATCGAGTGCCTAAGGCGAGCAGACAGCATCACCGTTTTCATTCATGGGGTAGCCAACAGAATGCGGCGCTTACACTTTGAAGCAAAGAGGCGGGCGAGCAGACAGCTACCCTGACACAAAGTTGGGACAAAAGTCAAAGCCGCTTTCACTTAGAAGTGAGTGCCAAGACAAGCAGTCAGCGTCGCCGTTTTCAAACGTGTCATTCACGGGGTACCAAAAGCACACACTTTGAAACAAAGAGGCGGGCGAGCAGAAAACTACCCTGACACAAAGTTGGACAGAAGCCAAAGCCGCTTTCGCTTAGAAGTACCACTAGAGCGTCGAGAATGTACATGTAGGCAGTCAGCCACTTCCAAACAAATCTTCCGCAGCCAGTGAAACATTAACGGATACACCGTATAGCAAATGGAAGGCGCGCGAGTCTGCTCGAAGCATAGCGCCCTAGTCGTCGCGCTCCTCTCGTAGCCTTTGGACTAAGCAGAGTTCAATTAGGTTCTCACGGCTCGAAAAGCGACCCGGCCGATCGAGAGGGGAGGGGAGTGGGGGAGGGGCGGCAAGGGAGGAGCAATACGTAACTGAACCAAGTAAGACGACAAACAAAAAAGACGTATTGCTTAGCAACAGCAACGGACAGCGGATAATTTGTAACAAAAGGAATTTTTTGTAGATGTGGAGTTTTATAGAAATACGCGATTATTTGTCAAAATTGCATAAATTGACTGCTAAAATACAAAGCCATTTAATGATGAATGTGAATGCAGAAATGGAAAGGTCGTATGCCGATAAAATTGTGATAGTTTGAAAGTTTTTCCTCAAAAATTGCAATTTCGAGATATTTTTAATCAAAATATGAAAATGTCGAAAATCGACTTTTCCACCTATGATATAACGGCGAAATTTCTTCAGAAATGGAAGAATAGACTGCGGATAATTTGTAACGCAAGAGAAATTTTTTTGCAAATGTGGAATTTAATAGAAATACGTGATATTTTTACAAAATTCCATAAATCAACAAAATGAAATGTTGTTTCCGACCAATTTTAAGCTATAACCTTAAGGCCGTATGCCAATAAGAATTTGTGACACAGTTTTACAGTTTCAATAGATTCCAATTTCGAGACATTCAGAATTAAAAATTTAAGACAATCTCAAAATCGAGACCTTCCGTCTGATGGTCAGAACAGCTGTTTATTGATGAGTGAAAAATCCTGGAAACAGTAATCAAAACGCTGAAAACAGGAAATCGTTACAACTGAAATTTCTGACTTCTTTTTTGTTGAATGCGGACGTTTACAAACAGGTAGGAAACATCAGATAAACGGCGTTGTATCATGCCGATACTCATATAGCGAATGCGGCGATATCACTGAGCTTTAGATCAGTTGTACAGACAACCGTATCGTGAGGAAAGCGGGCACTTGGCATTAAGGTACCGATATTTAAGACACTTTCTCCAGATGCGGTTAACGATGTGTACAGTTTTATTATACCGTTACGTAAAAATTCGGCTACACAAAGCATAGGTTGAACTTTTTACATAAACAGCTTGTTTTGTTGGATGTGACGTTTTCACAGGTAGGCAACATCATAGATGGCGTCGTATCATGCCGATAACATATAGTAATGATATCACTGAGCTTTAATGAGCTGTACATAAAATCAATTGGTGGGATAGCTGCACTTGGCATTAGGTAATACATTCTCAAAGACACTCTCTCCACATTTTTCGCGGAACGTATGTGTACAAAGTTCACTATACTGTTCACCAACATTTGACAGAGATAAATAACAAATTGAACTTTTTACACACACAGCTTGTCTCTTGTCCGAATAAGGATTTATGGGTCTGTAGACAACTCGAATAAACGTCATTTTGCGCTACAATTTGTGTGATACAGCAACATAACCTACTGACACATTCAATCTTCTTCCTCGATGCTTGTTTCTTCAAAGGGCCCAAGTTTCGTCTGCTTGCGACAACTTTCAATTTCGTCATCGTTACCAAACATCATACGATGGTGATTGACCGCCATAGCTTTTTCGGTGTTTACAATTGCGCTGATGAAGGTTGTCAAGGGTTGTTCGCTGATGTTTTGACAGCGCGTCATGAGTTGGTCCCTCAAGCAACCCCCTTCGCATTGCCGAATGCTACAATTGGAAATTATTGATGAATTGCATGTGTAGAATACGAAATTGATTGTCTAATTAGTTAGCTGTAAGCTGTATTTCATGATATGCAAATATGTATATTGCGACAGCCGACAGCCTTCTTGTCTGATATACTAGGTATTTTGTGATTCATCATTAGTTTCTTAGTTAATTAGTTAACAATAAATTTAAAATCAATTTATTAAACAATTTAATTTAATCTTTATGATACCAAGTTAAAACAGAGGACCTGCAATCTTTCTCAAAGTCCTCGCTGTTGTGATGGAGCATTCCGCGAAGCAGCGTCGCGTTCGTGTAACCGCACTTTGCGTTGCAAGCCGTTTCAATCGGTCCCAGATGCAGTGAAATGCAGGGTCCCACCGAGTTGGTCAACACTGCAATTGGAAAGTAGACTCTATCGATTCACTTAAACTTGTTTTGTGACCGTACGTTCAATACGCTTGCTAAGGATTGCGCAGTGAGGGTGCAGCGTCGAGGTGTACTGTATGTGTAGGGTAACACGCGTTTTCAACACACGCATTCTGTTTGAGTCGGCGTTTTGCAATTCATTTTCTCTCTCACAAAACAAAAGTACCACAGCATAATCATAACTGACGCACGGTCGAAGTATTCGTAGCACGCCAGCCGCCCTTCCAATATGTTGGGGTCGCTTTGGTTGCTCCCACGCCCGTACTGTGGCTGGAGACTGTTCGCATAGCGAATACAGCCTTCGACACAGCTCAACAGCTCTGATTCGCGAATTCTGAAAAAGTTTGGACCCACCACAAGACGAGTTATTGTTTGGGCTTCTGACGCAGTTCAGCACTGAACTCTGACCAAAACCTCACAACAGCGCTTTAGTCGAGAGTTGTCGCTATGTCGCCACTTGGACCACCCCCCTACCGCCCACTCACCCTCAAAGCCGGAAGTGAGTCCCCGAATCGCCCCCCCCCCGCTCCACCCCCGCCATCCCAGGCTCCATATACTAAACCCTACCCCCCTCCTTATAAGATTCACTGAAACACTTATTAGCCAAATTGTTACCCCCCCCCCCCACCCCTAGTGACGTCTCTTACGCGGGTCAATGTCGCTGCCAGAGCAGAAAGCGGCGGAAGAAGGCGGAGCTCCGTTTGTCGGCGGGGCCTACTTTCATAAGTGCCTCTGACATTGACTGCCCTCCGCTCGCAGCCTCATGACGACTGTTGCACACTTTGTAGCAGCGCTTGACTTGTTCCACTGGAATAGATATGAGTAGGACGCTCACAGATTATCGTTGTCCTGCTACAGAAGGCGAGGGGAGGGTTGCAACACCCCCCCCACCCCTCGCCCCTTCCTCTATTCCAAACCTGAGATGCACACTTCAGGATCCCAACCAGCCCGCCCCCCCCCCCCCCCTCCACCCTCCTCGTCACTCACCCCTCCTGCTGCGACTAACCTACTGTACCCCGCTTCCACTCATGTCGTCATTCAATCTTCAATCTCTCACTCCCGCCATCCATCCAGAGAGGCAGGCAACGTATGTATACCCTGCACAAGCTATGACTGTGACAGTGTGTCTAAATGCTGCTCGTGACGTGGACACCGACGAGGCGAACTCACTGTTCTCGTCTTGCGTGTAGTTGGCATCGTCAGTGAAGTTGTAGACTGTTGTAGCACCGCTCGTGCAGACAATCGCGACAAAGGCTAGTGCCAACAGTGCCCACTCCATGATTGTTTGACGAATGTGTTGTATGAGTGTTTGCCAAGAGAAGGAAGTGTTTGCGTGGGGTGCACAACCAATATAGGAAGGCGAGTGCTGAAATTTAAGCCTGCGGTGCAAACACTGACCAAATTGGCCTATAAACAGTGCAATTGGCTTCAACTGACGGAAGATTCGAGGCCCTCGCACTCCGGGAATTTACTTTGAAGAGGGTGGGAGGAAAAGAGGAGTGATAGATTGAGGCGGTTACCAGGCCAGAGTGATCTTAATTCGAACATGAAAGAATTTGGCAGCAAGTAGAAAATGATGAGGCCAAAAAGTAGCGTGGTACAATCGACCTTCCATAGTGTTCACCATCGAACGCAAAACCGTCAGGGCTTAGCACCTACCGTACAGTGCATCCAGCACTACATGGGTGTGTAACTAGCGACCAGTCACCATCACCACGAAACTATCGAGGGGATTAAGTAACCAACTATCGCAGCGCATTTCGAATAGCAGGTAGTATTAATTCGCCAGTCTTCTCGATATCTAGCATACTTATAAAGAACTTCGCGTACTATGTACTGTACATATGTGTCTGTTCAAGGGCGTCTTTCAGTCATCTTCATCTTGAGATACTTGATTTCCAGCTGGAGTTTCTCCATCTCCATCACCAGCTTCTGTTTCGTCAGCTTCAGAACGGTTGCTGGAGTAACAACAAGTGATGACAACTTGCAGACGTTCGGAACTACATAGTCTGCCCCCCCCCATCCCCACGTGCACTTTGCGAAGAACTTTGGTTGTTCGGCAAAACTAGGAGGTGCCAAGTTTTAAAATTTCACTGGTTTCAGATTGGGCATTTTGAGTGCTGACCAATTACTAGCTTTTGTGGTGTGTCACAGGCAGACGAGCAGCAACAATGTTGCAAATCATCGTGCATTCAGAATTTTGGTTTCAAAAGCCAGTTCTCACCCTCGTTGACTTCCTCTTCTCCTTCCGATCCTGTTTCTAGAATGTTTCCAATCTTGGTTTCTTCGAGACAACTTTCTATTTCGGAATCGTCGCCGCCCAACATGTCGCGATGGTGGTGGGTTGCCATAGCCTTTTCCGTGTCCACGATTTCCCTGATGAATGTTGTCAGGGGCTCTTCGCTGATGTTTGGGCAGCGCGCCACTAGTTGATCGAGTAGACAGCCGCCCTCGCAATGTCGAACGCTAAACGTCGTGGTGTCGATCGCTCAGTCAGTGAATCTTCAGCCACGCAATTTGTAAACCATGAATTGCCCCAATTAGACTCAAAATTTATTTTGTGTGTTAGTCCACCACCCAAGACTTCCTGTGATCTGTTCTTTGCTCGCTATGTGGGGTGAATATCACAAACAGACTGCGAACTAATAAATGAACAATAGCAAACGCCTATTTGAGATGTGCTAACAGTTTGCTTTCTGTCATTATGTCATCAAAATTCACTTTTACTCTGTTTACATTTATTAATTACTGTGGCTATATTTCTCTATTCTTCTTGCTTATCTGATTAGTTGCTTGTTTGCTTACCTGCAATGTTCCCCAAGGTCCACATTGTCTGATCTCTTGGGCAGCGCCGTTAGGTGGAGCGAGACGTTTGTGTAGCCACACTTTGTGTTGCAAGCCCTCGCAATTGGGTGCAAATTGAGTGAAACGCAAGGCCCCACTGAGTCGACCAACACTGTAATTCGGATGTTATCGTTGTAGAAACGAAGGCCCCACTGAGTCGACCAACACTGTAATTCGGATGTTATCGTTGTAGAAAATTGAATCTGTCAGTAGGTTATGTTGCTGTATCACGCAAATTATCTAGCGCAGAAAAATGACATTTTATTCGAGTTGTCTACAGACCCATAAATCCTTATTCGGACAAGAGACAAGCTGTGTGTGTAAAAAGTTCAACCTATACTTTGTGTCTGTCAAATGTTGGTGAACAGTATAGTGAACTTTGTACACATCGTTAGCCGAATCTGGAGAGAGTGTCTTGAGAATGTGTACCTTAATGCCAAGTGCAGCTATCCCCACGATACGGTTGTCTGTACAGCTGATCTGAAGCTCAGTGATATCGCCGCGTTTGCTATATGTTATCGGCATGATACGACGCCGTTTATCTGATGTTTCCTACCTGTGTGAAAACGTCACATCCAACAAAACAAGCTGTGTGTGTAAAAAGTTCAACCTATGCTTTGTGTCTGTCAAATTTTGGTGAACAGTATAGTGAACTTTGTACACATCGTTAACCGCATCTGGAGAAAGTGTCTTGAGAATGTGGGTACCTTAATGCCAAGTGCACCTATCCTCACGATACGGTTGTCTGTACAACTGATCTAAAGCTCAGTGATATCGCCGCATTCGCTATATGGTATCGGCATGATACGACGCCGTTTATCTGATGTTTCCTACCTGTGTGAAAACGTCACATCCAACAAAAAAATTTGCCAAAAATTTGGTGCGAGCAAATTCCTGTTTTCAGCGTCCGCATTTGTGTTTCCAATTGCACATTCATCAATAAACAGCTGTTCTGACCATCAGACGAAAGTCTCGATTTTGAGATTGTCTTAAATTTTAATTCTGAATGTCTCGAAATTGGAATCTATTGAAACTGTAAAACTGTGTCACAAATTCTTATTGGCATACGGCCTTACCATTTCTGCGTTCAAATTCGTCAAAAAACGACGTTCCATTTTGTTGATTTATGGAATTTTGAAAAATATCACGTATTTCTATTAAATTCCACATTTGCAAAAAAATTTCTCTTGCGTTACAAATTATCCGCAGTCTATACTCTTTCCATTTCTGAAGAAATTTCGCCGCTATATCATCAGGTGGAAAAGTCGATTTTCGACATTTTCATATTTTGATTAAAAATATCTCGAAATTGCAATTTTTAAAAACTTCAAAACTATGTCACGAATTCTTATCGGCATACGACCTTTCCATTTCTGCATTCACATTCGTCATTAAATGGCTTTGTATTTTAGTCAATTTATGCAATTTTGACAAATAATCGCGTATTTCTATTAAATTCCACATCTACAAAAAATTCCTTTTGTGTTACAAATTATCCGCTGTCCGTGCTCCTTCCATTTCTGAAGAAATTTCGCGATTAGCGCATCAGACGAAAAAGTTGATTTTCGACATTTTCGAATTTTAATTGCGTATATATCGAAAATGCGAAATTAGCAACAGCAACGGACATCGGATCCGTACTCAGCGACCTTGACTCTACTTGACCACATGTGTCACATACTTTACTTTGGTGCCACGAACAGATACACAGACACACAGACACACATCGTCAACCGTATATATACACCTCGCCGCGCTGAGGCGCGGCGAAAAAAGTTCGGACATACCGTAAATACTCTAATAAGCCCCCGGGGGGGGGGGGCTTATTGTTTCAATCTCCTTCTAGGAGGCGATACTATTGGAGCCTGGAGGCTTATTCGAGGGGGAGGGCTTATTAATTCAACCCACTTCCAGTCACCAAATATACACAAAGTGTACTAATGGCGTACCAGCACCTTCTATGCACAAAATATTGTTAACATACATACCATGTGCTAAAGGCATATTTATTGCTTATAGTAGCTGCAGTAGTGTAATACTAGCCGTTCCTTCCTGTTGCAGAAGAATTTCTGTGATCTGAATAGCATGGAATGTAGTCGTCAGTGGCCGTAATGTCCGGTTGCATGATGTGTCCTGTTGAAGGTCTGTCCGTTGCAAGGTCTGTCCTGTTGCAAGATCTATCGTGTTGCAAGGTCTGTCCTGTTGCAAGCTCTGTCCTGTTGCAAGGTCTGCCCTGTTGCAAGATCTATCGTGTTGCAAGGTCTCTCCTGTTGCAAGATCTATCGTGTTGCAAGGTCTGTCCTGTTGCAAGCTCTGTCCTGTTGCAAGGTCTGTCCTGTTGCAAGATCTGTCCTGTTGAAAGATGTAGATCTGTCCTGTTGAAAGATCTGTCCTGTTGCAAGATGTGTCCTGTTGCAGAAGGTCTGTCCTGTTGCGACCCAACGGTGCTGGTCGCCTCGCGCGACCATCCTGTTGCCACGTCTGTCCTGTTGCAAGATCTGTCCAGTTGCAAGATTTGCCCTGTTGTACGATCTGTCCTGTTGAAAGATCTGTCCTGTTGCAAGATGTGTCCTGTTGCAGAAGGTCTGTCCTGTTGCGACCCAACGGTGTTGGTCGCCTCGCGCGACCATCCTGTTGCCACGTCTGTCCTGTTGCAAAATCTGTCCAGTTGCAAGATTTGTCCTGTTGTAAGATCTGTCCTGTTGCAAGATCTGTCCTGTTGCAGGGTCTGTCCTGTTGCAAGATTTGTCCTGTTGCAAAATCTGTCCTGTTGCAAGATTTATCCTGTGCAAGATGTGTCCTGTTGCAGGGTCTGTCCTGGTACAAAATCTGTCCTGCTGCAAGATCTATCCTGTTGCACGATTTGTCCTGTTGCAAGATCTGTCCTGTTGCAAGATTTGTCCTGTTGCAAAATCTGTCCTGTTGCAAGATTTGTCCTGTTGCAAAATCTGTCCTGCTGCAAGGTCTGTCCTGTTGCAAGATCTGTCCTGTTGCAAGGTCTGTCCTGTTGCAAGATCTGTCCTGTTGCAAAATCTGTCCTGTTGCAGAAGGTCTGTCCTGTTGCAAGCCAATGGCGCCGACTGCCTCGCGAACGCGCCGTACAAAGCGCCGCGCAAAACAAATGATAGAGAGCGGGCAGATTGTCCTGTTGCAAGATCTGTCCTGTTGCAAGCGAAATAGTCGCTGAAGCGGCTAGAATTGCCTGCGCGAGCGTTGTCGTACTGTTCGGCTCTGTTCCAACGCTTAGTTTAGCGAAATAGTCGCTCAAGCGGCTAGAATTGCCTGCGCGAGCGTTGCCGTACTGTTCAATGCCTGCGCGAGCATCGCCGTTGTATTGCCTGGATTGCATTGCACATTGCAAGCCTCTCTGTTGTACCGCGCAACTGTTCGCTTTTGCAAGGCTCTGCTACCGTGCATTGCCGTTCTGTTCAGGCGATGCTTGCGTTTAAGGCAGGCAGCAACAGGCGGCGCTAGCCGTGCAGCAATTGATTGCCGCCGCTGGCGTCCCGCTGGCGTCTAGGCGCGCGCGTGCTAAAGCGTCGCGTGGCGAAGTGCTAGCGGGGCAAGCGCATGCTGAAGCGTCGCGTGGCGAAGTGCTAGGAAGGCAAGCGTACTCAGACGGACGGACAAAACACGGTAGCTGGCATAGTAATGTAGATTGCAGTACACATACCCACAGTGTACCCTATCGTATCATACAGGTAGCATAGTACATGGGTATAGGGGGTACTACTATTGTAGGTGTGGGCTTATTATTCCAAACTTCTTCTAGGAGGGGGTACTATTGGAGGGCGGGGGGGGGCTTATTCGACTGGGAGGGCTTATTAGAGTATTTACGGTAAGCCTCTGAGAGTTTACAAAGCATTGTACTGTATGTTTCTCCAAGCTACTTTGATGTCGAAGTTTTTTTCCGATTTACCGTACAGTAGGGTACATAATTCTATGCAATTGTCAACAAGCAGACGAACGCACGATCGAAGTGCTCGTAGCATGCCAGTTGGCCCTCCCTCCGATGGGGGTCGCTTTCGTTGCTCCGCCGATCGATCTCGGAACGGCTTCGCCCAATCCGGTTGCAGCCCTCGACACAGTTAAACATATCCGATTCGCGGATTCTGAAAACGTAGATATGCCTAGGTAATGGGTACCTATGTATACGCATTACCGAGAATGTTTGCAAAACATTCGCCTACTGCGCTGTTGAAGAAGGGTTAGATTTTCACCTCCGACGCTGTGATTTGCTAACTTTTATCCAAGTTTTTTTTATTTGTGCATTTTGGTACATGCTCTTTATCATACTCTCGTTCTCATATTGCAACTTCGTTGGGCCGTCTCCGTCTTTGAGGAGGTCGTATGCCACCCCTTTGACCGATTTGTACCTTACACGTTTGTAGATTTCTGAGTGCATTAATTGCCTCAGTTGGAGATGGAGTGGGACTGAACACCCTCCCTCCCTCTATCCCATGCGCCTAATAGGTACCATTGTGCTGCCTACCGAAACAGTTCCCCAGTAGTATTCAGAGTTGCAGTTGTTGCATTCTTGATGATGGTCGCGCTGGCACTGCGTAGCTGAGGCTAGACGTACAGGAGCGACCGAAACTCAGCTAACGCTTATCGTCCATTATATGGAAGGCAAACCATAGAATTCGATAGTGCGTAAGCTGTTGTGATACTGTGTATTTCACGTGTTCTATTACGACAAGTATCTCACATGGGACACTCTCGTTGCCAGAGAAGGAATCTAAGAAAGAAGGCGAGACGATGCTTGTCCTCAGTGGCAATTTCCTTGAAAGGATCCTCCCTCAACTCTCCCCCGCCCGCGGCTTTGTAACGCCTGCTGCACTCCTGGCTGCAGCGTAGCATTTCTTTCACTGAACCAAAGGAATGCTCTCATTGATCAATAATTCGCTATTTCTAACAAATTAATCAATCCTGAATTTTGAGTCAGCAAGACGGAAACTCACTTTCCTCGCTCATTTCATAGGTGAAGTTGCCATCAGAAGTGAAGTTGAACGCTGACGCAACGCTCGTCCAACAAACAGCCGCCATCAAACATAGAGCCAACAGTTTTCCTTCCATAATGTTTGTTTCGTTTGTCTGTTTGTGCTGAGAAAGCAATGGGCGTGGTAAAAGCAAGAGGAAGCCAAACCGTGTAATTTGAGACTGCGGCAGGAAGCAACTGGTTGACTGGCCAGTAAACAATTTTATTGGCTTCAATTTTAGGAATACTCGAGACTTCCAGAAGGCGCTGCAATGTACATTGAAACGGCTTAGAGTAGAGCGGATTATGGGGGGGGGGGGGGGGGGGGGGGGGTGAGGTGTCGGCGTAGGGTTGCTGTACGCATGGAATTCGATCGTCACTGAAGCAGAGCTCTTTATATTGTGTGTGTATGCAAGCCGTGCAGGAAGTGCAAAACTGCAATACTTCTCAGAATGTACCTACATACATGGTAACTCCTCCGAGTGCCCAGGTGTCATGGTCACAATAGCTCTTCAGCTTCTCAGCTACATGTAGCTTGATCCAGTGACGACAAACCCATCTCTGGTTGAAGGTCATTGTACTATTACATAACTCGAAGTTGAAGAGTTGGTACTGTAGTATTACATGCTCGTTCCCGAGTATGGCAGCGTGTGTGTGCCACCGATATTTGCGATCATCATGTGTAATTACTTACGGGATAGGGTGAATAGCGGCTTTCTAATTAGACGGATGCTACACACTGTGTATAATTCCACCCTTTTAGTCAAACATCTTGACAGATGCTGCACACCTATGCATGATGCAAATAGACTCCGAACATAGCAGCAGATGTTTCTCACTGTCAGCAGGTTGACAGGAGTTCGTGTGGCCTGCGACAAAGAGAGCTGTATAAAACCAGGGCTTATCAAGCAGAAAAGCACACTCACAGTATCAACCCCGCCAAGCACTCTCTTGCGCCACAATGAGGCTAGCAAGTCTAATGGCAATGATCATCGTGTTGACAACTCTTCTCCGCCTAAGTCAGTTGTGTCTGCATGATTCTGACATTATATTTAATCATTTGAGCATTTCGAATGAAATTTTTTGCATTGCCAGCATTTGAACGGCCTACAGAGAGAGACGCTCACGCCGACAAACGAGCCATCCAGCTGCAAAAGAGAGGTACCTTTAATTAGGTTTGTAGAATTTTCCACAATTGTCTCCATTATAGTAACTTGATTGAGTTTTGTGTTCTGGCTGACTTGTAGACAGTTTAAAATCTCGCCGATCGTGTTGCTCTGCTTCACGAGATCCCCCTTCGCAAGAGGGCATTGAAATGTGCTGATTACCTAATTACATATTAATGATGTGATTAATCTATTGTGGAATGCGTCAAATGTGTGAATGTGCCATTGTAGAGTGTGTTATTGCACCGTGAGTGAATGGTTCTGGAATTGCACGCAGAGAGTATTCAGTAGACAAGCTGACGCTGACGTTCGACCGTAACTCTTTCAGAACCAAAGCCAAAACATGACTTGAAGAAGGGTTGCTTCACCACCAAGGTCAGGACCAGGCTCGTGCTAGAAGCAAAGGCCAAAGCGAAGCAGGGGAGCTAATGGCAACAGCCTATGCACATAACACAGCTGTGAACTTGGTAAATCTACACTGTAGGTTTATGCTGCACAGGGTTTGTGGTGTTTTGCGGTGGTCTGAGGCGCTACAGTACTAGGCAACCACACAGCCTCGGCTTACAACGTTGTAGGTCGAGAGGTGACAATATTGGTTTATGGTGATTTTCGAGGTGTTATTAAACGCGCGCTGATCGTCTAAACAATTCGACGGTCTGCGATCACTTCGCGCGAGCTACACAAAGTTTGTTTCAACGCTGAATCGGGTTCTGAATTCTAAGAGACTTTGCCGACGACATATCTTGTCCGATAACTGTTGGTGCGGTTCGTTTTGGGATATCACGGATGGCGGCGCTCTTGGCGATCTAACTTCATCTGAATCAGTTTGATCTCCAGCTTGAGTTTCTTCTCTTCCAGTTGCAGCTTCTCTATCTCCTTGTCCAGCTTCAGGTCGGTCTTCTCGAGAACGGACACTGAAAGTCGGATGGCTAATCTCAGCTCCACTCCATTATAATTCAATCCACTTCACTCTGCATCCTCAACTCCATTGTACTCCCATTCTACTCCATTCCACTTCAGTCTACTCCTCTCAACTCCACTTGACTCAACTCTACACTCCACTCCGCTCCTTCATTCTGTTCCACTCCACTCCACTTTACACTCCACTCCACTCCACTCCTTCATTCTGTTCCACTCCACTCCACTTTACACTCCACTCCACTTTACACTCCACTCCACTCCACTCCACTCCACTCCACTCCACTTCACTTCACTTCACTCCACTCCATTCCACTCCACTCCACTCCACTTCACTGCACTCCACTCCACTCCACTCCACTATCCTCCACCCCACCCACCGCCTTCACTCCACTCTGAAGTCGTAACTCAAAGACGCTCACATTCAGTGACGTTTTCCTTCTGTTGCTCCTTTCCGAAACCAAACGCCGCATCGGGGTCGTACTTGCCCAGTTGCGTCGTTTTCGTGCACTCGGTGGTGTTTTGCCGCAGCAGCTCTTCATTGCGGTGTACCATAACTGCTTTCTCGGCGTTGACAATATCCGTTATGACGCGCGTCAACGTTCGCTCGTCGATACGCCGACAGC
This sequence comes from Linhomoeus sp. GSCO2_2, assembly GCA_030248115.1. Taxonomy (NCBI): domain Eukaryota; kingdom Metazoa; phylum Nematoda; class Chromadorea; order Monhysterida; family Linhomoeidae; genus Linhomoeus; species Linhomoeus sp. GSCO2_2. The sequence continues at coordinate 32,701 of JASAMZ010006749.1, read as the reverse complement.
GGAGCATCACTTGGTCTCGGAGACAGCCAGCTTTGCAGTGGCGGTTGCTGAAAGGAAAGTAAAGACATATTCAGACAATATATAATCTAATAATAGATTCTTAGGATTTGATGTTTGTGTTTTAATGATGTGCCGTATTCAACTACTCAACGCACACCCGCCTGCAGAATTCCTCATAATCGTCAGTTGCAGACAGCACCCTTGTGGCGTAGTAGAGCTCCTCAACCGTTCCACACTTCGTCGAGCAAGCCTCCGTTATGCGTTCCATCCATTGGCCAACGCAGGGCGAGAGCTTTCGAGTCATGACTGCAAATGACGTCTGCAATACGGAGAAATGGGGGGTGCTGTGAGTGTGAGCTTTAGCACTCACATGCGTAATGCTTCCTGCACATGATCGTGGTTGGTTTCATGAAGACGTCCATTTGGCGCTTGGAAAGCTCGTCAAACTCGTTCCTCACCGACAGGCGCGCGCAGCGCGACTGACATTTGTAGAAGTCGGCCGCCTTCAGACTGAAACTCTCGACACAAACTCCTTGCGGTTATATCCTTCAGAACACTTGCAGTGTTTGCACGCAACGAGAGCCACGACACACACGTGTAACCGGGGAGGGGGGTATGGGGGGGGGGGGGGGGGGGGGTGGGGGGGTGGGGGTAAGCCCCCCCCCCCCTCTAGCCGAAACTGTACCCCCCATATCACCCCAGGTACCCCCCTACCGCCATCCCCAAACCCCCCCCCCCAGAATTTCAAAAATACTCGCCTCCGACGCTTAAAAATGGCCCCGGCGAATAGCAAAATGTTCGCCTTGGGCGCTATATTTTGGACGTTTTTGACCAAAATTAGGCGATTTTTGGCACTTTTTGGCCAATTTTTGCAACATTTTCTTATCTTTTAGTACTTTTTTGGCAAAATTTTTAGGTCATTTGACCCCCACCCCTCCCCCTCCCCCACCACCAGGGGCCTCAGACCCCCCCCCCCACCCCCGACCCCCCCCCCCCTGGCCCGTTGGCGCCTACACGTATGACACGACACGGTTTATTCTGGCTGAATTTGGCGACGGCGAAACCCCACCTGCTTTTCGCACACTCAAACTGTCGAGTACACCGCTTCACATGACCAACAAATGTTGCCAAAACTGTACTATTGCTTGTCCAATTTGTTCACTTCACGAGTTAAAAGCATTCGTTTGGTTTCTCTGACAATCCTGAGTTATAACATACCTTCACTTACTTGAACAAACTTGACATTTGACTTGGAAACTGAACTGACCTATCGCACTGGGTCTTCCACATGGTGAATCCATAGACGAACGTGTGGTTGAGGCTCTTCTCTCGCAATTCCCTATCGATCCAGTCTTGCAATGAGGTGCCATTCACCTGGACTGGGGCTAGGCAGCCGCTGTAGCATTCGTGATAGCTTTGGCCTGGAGAAGTAGAAGAAACTACACACTGGTGCTAGCGTGAGAACTGTTATTAGGCCGTTGAATGTAACATGGTTGTAATGTGAGGCCACAATAAGTGATGGTGATGCTAAGCTCATATTGCGATGGGGTTAGGTCATCAATGGACTAATCGTGAGTCGTGACCACCGGTCTACATTCCTACATACATAGCATCGCCTTTCAATACAATGTACAGGGTGGTCCAGAGTTCCGGCGTAACTTTAAATTCGAATATTTTGGCTAGGCTACGAATTTTTTCATGCTGTTTGTTGCGTTCGAAAGCCAACACAATGGCAATTTTTCTCCGAAAGTTTCAGCGAATTCCATCCACTGTGGCAAAATTGCGCCCTTGTATAACAAAAGTGCCAATTTCAACGACCCTGTTGCCTTCTGGTAGCGTTTACAAGAAATGTTCGGCACCCATTTAGACGCCGGTGGTTACAGATGATAGGCCACATAATGCCCTTTATAATGCCCCTAAAACGAGGCCCATGCGGCTAACACAGCTGACTCTGTACAGCGCCGAATTATGGAAGTGACCAGATTCTGGACTTCCGAGGCCACTTCACGGTCATTCTGTCGTGGCCGAAAGAATTCGGTGCTGTACAGTACAGAGTCAGCTGTGTTAGCCGCATGGACCTCGTTTTAGGGGCATTATAAAGGGCATTATGTGGCCTATCATCTGTAACAACCGGCGTCTAAATGGGTGCAGAACATTTCTTGTAAACACTACCAGAAGTCAACAGGGTCGTTAAAATTGGCACTTTTGTTATACAAGGGCGCAATTTTGCCACAGTAGGTCGAATTCGCTGAAAGTTTTGGACAAAAATTGCCATTGTGTTGGCTTTCGAACGCAACAAACCGCATGAAAATATTCGCAGCCTAGCTAAAAATATTCGAATTTAAAGTTACGCCAGAACTCTGGACCACCATGTACATGTACCTTCATATGGCTTCCCTTTCACGGTTTATCCCCAGAAGGAAAGCACTGTACAGTACCACCTCGATGGGAAAACCTCCCCACGCCCCCCCCCCCCACAGCCAATCATCAATGTGTCAATCAATGGACAATGTGCCCATGAATTGGGAATGGGGGGAGGTGGGTGAGGGATACACTGCCTATGGTATACTGCAATTGTGTACGCCAGGCTGGGCTGGCGCGAATAAAGCACCTACCCTCTTTCTTCGGCTGTCTAGCACAGGTGCTCCTGCACTCTTCCATGTTGGCAAAGTTATTGTCGTCACTTGGAGGGCTACCGTAGTACAGGAACTGACTACAGTTCCCAAGGGTGTAGTTGTAGAAGTATCGCTCCCGAGGGGGCTCGGCAGTTGGCACGAAGCCCTCGTCGAAGTCTCGCAGGCAGCGGTGGGGCCCGTGTGGCTCTCTTGTAGGAAGTGAATGCCGCGTCTGATTCAATGATTCCTCTGTAGCCGACACGACTGTTGCAATCATCGCAGCAAAAGGCGCAAAATACGCCATCTTGAGCGACATTGTCTCAATCAAGCGTGCTGCTTGGTGGAAATGGAAACGAAGCCGCTGGAAAGCGGAAGGCTAAGTGTAACAAGCTGCTTCGACAAAGTGGAGCTGTTTTATTAACACAGAGCGGGTTGTGAGCGTTCTAGCTAGAATGAAAGAGTGGGAAAATTTTTGAAGCGGTTAGAAGCCTTATCCCATTGGTTCCCGTTCCCGCATTTCTGTATAAACGGGTGGGAAGTCTGCTTGTTCCCTATTATATACCAGGCAAGTCGTCCGGGGGACGCAGTATACTCCACAAATTTAAACTCCTACGCACGGTGACTCCTCTGCTGTTGTGGCCTCCTGGCACCCCCAATCGCAAAAGCAATGCTGAATTCGTGATCTACATCCCAAAATACCCCAGATTCGACATACAACACCCCTAGTTTCCTATGGAGTCCGGGAAGTGAAATTCTGCACTTGGGGTACGGTAGCATACAAATTCGTCGTAGGTACGTTCAAACTTCATCTATGCACTGAACGGATGCCAAATTCGTAATCAGGGCCTCCGAAAACCCCGAAATCGAGAATAATATTGGCAAAGTCGACCCGATGCCCAAAATTCAAACCGACGCGGCAGGGATACTGTAGCTCTGCAAATTTTTCGAAAATACTTTTCTAGGCCAGATTTAAGCGCAGAATCGTTTGAAACCACTTTTGGAACGATTCGGCAACGCATTCGAGCGCTATAGACGCCGAAATGCGAAAATCGCAATTTTCGACCCCGGAGTCGAAAAAGTCGCAGTGTAAGAAAGTTTTTTGTGTTTCGCCCGATTTTCTCCGTTCATGGCTCATTCGATAGAGGACATCTGGGAAGGAGCAACAAGAGTGGTCTCGCCGTTCTAGCTGCTACCTAGCTCGCACAGCAGCCCGTCAAAGTCGACCCGGGGCCAAAATTCGCGAATTTTTCAAATTTGGCGCCAAAATGGGTCCCGCAGCGATCCAATTCTTTTTTTGCACCCTCGGCCCTATCGAGTACTACAACATATCAAAAGATAGTATATACCATTATATGCAACTTTCTCGAGTTCTACCTTGCTCAACCCATTTTCCAGTACTTTGAAAATTTAAATTTTTGAATTTCCCGCCAACGGGGTCCCGGAGCGTGACCCCGTTTGGTGTCCACCCTGCCCACCCACTAGGCCTACCCAACGCAAAAGACCGTTTGCAAATCGGCCGCTGCACGCGCGAACACCATCCGTTAGAAATTACTGCGTTTCGCGCACAAACGCTATATACTCCACACTTTTTTGTGGAGTATAATAAAAGGGATCACACTTTCTATAAACGGGAGCAAAGTTTGCTCCCGTTTATGTAAACGGGAGCAAACTTTGCTCCCGTTTACATAAACGGGTAAAACCCTGATCCCGTTTACCGAGGGGAACGCTCAAATAAACGGGATGAAAACCAGATTTTCCTGTTTTGGGACAATTTCCTTAATATAAACGGGACAAAATTGCTATAAACGGGAGCAAAGCATATAAACGGGAGTAAAATTCTCGCGACAACGGGATCATAACCGCGCTTGTTCCCGGTCAGATAAACGGGCGACACGAACCTGGAACGGGAACCAGAGGGTTATGCGCGCCGGAGTGCACTATTCACGCGCTACAGCCCCTGTCAGAAGTCGGGACTCGTTTAGATAGGCATCGTGCAGTCGAGCGTCGCACGCAATAGGGGAGAGAAGGACGATTGAAATCGAGATTTTATCTCAGCCTGTGCTCTCGACGTGCTCTTCCACGCTACGTCAAATTTTTTATCCGTTTGGGAGAACACGCATCGAGGAAGTCGAAATCTTCATAGGAAAGACGTAGAGAGACGATCTTGGGCTCATTCGAGAGACCTCGGCTCATTGATCATTTTGTCTTGTTCAAGGACTAAAAACTTGAATTTTGCGAGTTGGAGTAACCGAAATGAATAACCGCAAAGGGCTCTAACTCGCTCGTCGTTCAATACGTCGTTGCGCGATATTTGAAAGGTCTCGACGCGCTCTTTCGTGCGACGGCATAAATTTATCGGCGATGGCATTAATATTGTTGTTCTTCGCTCAAGAGCTCAGCGCTTGAGTTTCATGTGCGACTCGACTACATAACTCAGCTGTTTTGAGTTTTGTGGGCTCCACTTTGGGATTCTCTAGCGCGCAATTTTGAAAACCTATTATAGTTCTAGCTGCCCAGGTGGCGAGAGGAGTCCGCAGGCTACACGACGATGTCTCGAACTTCCTCCTACGACGACAGACGAGCGAGTTACTAAAGCCAGAAGCAGGCGTGACGGACGGACGGACGGACGGACGCGCTCACGCACACCGAGCTCTTGATAGGGTTCGTTCAGCTGAGGCCAAGCGAAACAGTGTTTAGTGAAGTGCGCAGTATAACCAAAAGCAGCACACGCGCGTAGTGGGCGTTTTTTTGGAAATCCTACGCTCAAATGTGTATGGGTGGGGATTTTGGGCGCTTTTAAAAAATTGCATAGCGCTTTTAATGAAGTCACGAAGCGCTTTTAAATGGCAACTAGCGCTTTTAATTTGCCACGACAGCTTTTGCTTGCCGCTCTTCGGAAATGGCAGGAGGCGCTTTTAAAATGGCAGAACGCGCTTTTGAATGGCATGTTGCGCTTTTAAAATTCCTCCGGCAGTATTCCAGTTGCGGGCTTGGCGCGGTGGAGGAGCGTATTCATGGCACGCAGCAATGGCCAGGCATCGCTGTTTGCGCGACAGGGCAAAGCAGGGAAGAAGCTCAGCCGGCCTAAGCAGGGAGTGAAGTAGATGGAGGCGTGATAACCCCACTTACAGTTTGCACTAAAACTCGGTCTGCGTCGCGCCTGGCGGGTCTCAGCTGAGGCTTGGCGCGACCACCAACTTCAGGGCGCGCTCCGCGCGCCCCGAAGTCGGTCACCGGTCGCGTTAAGCCTAAGCTTCGACCCGCCAGACTGCGACGCCGACTGACTCTTGTGGACTGTGGGCGCAGGGCGAGCCTAAGCATAGCCTGAATTCAAAGGAATATACGCGTCAAGGGATAGCAATGTGTTCAATCAAGCAATGCGAATTTTGGACATCCAAGTTACGTGAATGCACACAGAATGCAACGAGAAAGTCATCCATTCAGTGCGCTCGCTTATATCCCACCGTGTGCCTTTTGGTTGACCATCGGCACGGCCACGCAGCTTCCACGAATTAAAAGCGCAAGTTGCCATTTAAAAGCGCATTCTGCTATTTTAAAAGCGCTTCCGGCCTAATTAAAAGCGCACCGCTGCGCTTTGCGGACGCCAGAAATTAAAAGCGCAAGATGCCAATTAAAAGCTGGACGTGCCATTCAAAAGCTGCAAATATTTATCCCCAATGTGTATTCACGCAACGCAACCACCATTGATCAAATCTCCCATGAACTATGTACCATCAGTTGTCACAACAGAGACTAGAGGGTAGGGAGGTTGCAAAAATAAAAAAAAAACTAAGTAAGTACTATTAAGTCTCAGATTTACAAGAAAATAAAATAAGAGGTAACGTACTTTCTTAGATTATAAAGAAGAGAAAAAAGACAAAAAGAAGGAAAGAAAGAAAGAAAAAAAAAGGAGGTTTGAAATGCTGGTATGTTGTATTCGAGGTGGGGCAATGGTCTCAAAGTGTTGATTGTCTTTGGTATCTCCAGAAGCCTTCCGCATGCGGAGTATGTTGCAGGCTTTTTTTTTTTTTTTTTTTTTAGAAAAAGTTTAGTAAATTTCGCAAAACTAAGTAAGTACGGACCTGGAAAACTAAGTATGAGTACGAGTAAGTATACTTAGTTTTCCAAAAATAAAACTGAGTAAGTAAGAAACTAAGTACTCAGTTCCAAAATAACTAAGTAAAACTAAGTAAGTACTTACTTAGTTTCAAGCTGCCACCACTACTAGAGGGATGCCAGGCTAACGATAGCTTTTCAATCGTCAATACGCCAGCAGCCAGGTTCCCAGCGAGAAACGTAAAGAAGCATTCCAACAGAGGCAGTAGTCCCAAAGCTTCCGAACCGAACGTTACACCTTTGTGAAAGTTGGAGCATTTTCTCTCATTCTCCGCTGCAGTGTTTGTCTGCGAAACTTAGGGCAGTTTCATGAAGTATGTACATTGTCTTGCTTCTAATCAATCGGTCATCAAAGTCGTTTTACTCTATTGGCGACTTCAAGGCTCTGAAAAGGGAGGTTTGCAGGACGAGTGTATGTGCTTGTACAGCAAAAAATTATATGCTTGCAATTGCAATTCTGTGTTGCCACGTGTACATTTCGCAGAAAGCAGACAAAAGCAATCGCACTAGCAGAAGAAGAACAGTGGCGAAATTTCAGTCCGTTTTATGGCTTCTCAGTTCGTTTTGTTGACTTGACAACCTGCGTTTTAGCAGCTATCTTCAGTCCTAGCAGAATCAGGACCTTACCGCGCAGTGTCTTGTTGAAAACAAGCAAGATGACAGGGTTGATCGCGCTATTCATGATGAATGTGCAGCTTACGAAAAGACTCCCATACAGCCAGTGACCCAACCGAGCGTGACTGAAGTTGACAATTTCTGGCGCAAAAACAAAGCACAATAGCTCCAGTGTGGTGAACGCAGATACCAGAAACCCTTGAACCAGCAAATTAATTTCTACATTGGACGCGCCAGCAGCCGAAGCATTACCAGACCTATAGCGAACCTTAATGTACACGAAAGTGGCGACGTATAGAACAAAGGCCATAGGGCCTGCCCAGTCCTCAAATGTCCAGTAGACGCGGAGGATTCGGTCGAAGTAGAAGCGGCGATTGAACTGGAGCTGTGCCGTGTTATTCGGGTCCAACTCGGTGAATGCCATGTGAAATGACTCGATGTGGAACACCTGTAGAAATTACAGTGGGCAATATTTTCATATACAAAGTCGTTTTGTATATTTTTTTGTATATTTCTTTGTATATTTTTTTGTATATATACATATACATACACAAAATACAAAGTTTTCAAAAAATACATATACATATACAAAACAAGGCAAATATACAAACTTTGTATTTTGTATATTTCTACAGTAATTTCATACTGTATCTGTGCGAAATGTTGTCGACTAACGGTCAGTCTGCTGGGCACACTTCGCCAATATCTTAGCTTGTCTAAAAGCTTGTCAATCCGAAAGGTCTGGTGGTACACTTCAGCTATGGAAAATAGTCTGACGATCACCATCCTTCACGCATTAATTCTGCTGAGGTCTTGGCATGCCGTTTTGTAGCGTTTCTTGTGTTTTGGTTACGGCAGAAAAATATACAACATACAAAGCATATACAAAGAAAAACTTTGTATATATATTTGTATATATACAAAATACAAAATACAAAAAAATTCGATTGTATATATAGTATACATATACAAAATACAAAAAAATTTTGCGATATTGCCCACTGTAGTAGAAATACAGTTTGGTTACAAGGACGCTGTCTACATTGCACTTCAAATTTCCGTGGCTAGAGTCTTCAAACTTCTTAGTTATGTCCACTTCAATACTTATTAGCACCCTAGGCAGTTAGCGCGTTAGGTTAGTAAGTAGAAGGCTACAAGTTCATACACCTTCTTAGGAGGTCCAGGCAGTTAGTGCGTTTAGCTGGTAAGTAGGAGGCGACAAATTCAAACGCACTCTTGGTTACAATGAATTCTTGGTGTCCTAACTACCCGAAATTGTCTTCGGGGAAGACAAACCGTGTGGTAGCCTTGAATCTCCAGTATAAACACCCCAAAAGCAGCGTGGCACCAGCTGACAACTATGGACAGAAACACCCTCCGGCCCTCAAACAAGTGCCAGTATAGACCCTTGGAGGCAAACACGCAGAAGCGGTTGACGGCAATGGCAAGAGTGGTGATCAGGGTCACACGGTAAGTCACGGTGCCCACATGGCATACTGCGTAATACAACAAGGTGTCCTTGCCATACAAGTTGAGTCCAGTCAAACTCAGGGGAATGGCAAGGATGTACTGGACGAGGAACCTGCCCATATCACCGACTATCAGGTTCCACAGAAGAAAGTAGAAGCTGTGTTTCTGGTGGAAGTTGGCCCGGTACTTGTGTAGGGCGACGAGTACGGGTAAGTAGAGAATGACTCCGAAAGTTGTTAAAACAAAGAAGCTCAGACCGGCACTGAGCCGGTCAACGAGGGGAGGAGGCATGTTGATTTTGTGAATCCAAATTGTTTAGAACTAACTTGGAAATTTGGTCTTCTAATTCTGGTCGAAATTAGAACCTACTCTGATGCATCTGACGAGTACCTAGAACATTCCAAGAACAAAACTGCCAGTGCATATTCTCAGTCCTGGGAATGTAGCTAGTGCAGCCAGCTGCCTATTCTTGTGACCATTTCATGCTGTTTCGTTGAAATAACGCGAAGGTAATGCAGGAGTCTATCCATGAATTGCTGCTTCATTGTCTGAACCTCGAGGTACAGTACATGGGTGCATAGGTAGGCTGCTAATGACTCCAATCTCCTTGGAAAGGTTGCAGCTGTTTCCCCGAAACAGGTTGGCTTTCAAGGTTTTCAAAGATATGTAAGATATGTTGTACCTTGCCAGTACCCATTTGCCGTCCGCTCGGCTACAGGTGGCCCACAATTGGCTACGACGATGAGCGCTGCGCTACAATAGCCGCTATAGATACGATTTTAAACGATTGACGCTCACGAACACGAGGAGGATGTGTCGTTCTTCCCCTGCCGAGGCCGGGCGAAAAAGATATCGACTTTCGCGCTGGAATCTCTCTGAATTGTTTGTGTTGTGATTGCAGCGACACTCGTGACTCGATCGTCATTCGAAGTCTGACAACGTATGTACTCTTTCGTGCTCACCAAGTGCAAATGTACCAGCAGACACGCAGACGAGTAGCGCAGCAGGGTTGGCGATGCGAAACAGACTGTTTGCAGAGGAATTGAATTCCGCGTCGATCAAACGACACCTCAAAACCTACGCCGACGGCTCTATTCAATCCAACTAATGCACTATCTCCAATGAAGCAAGTGACTCTCTTGCTCGTCTTGGTGCAAAGCCGTATCACTCTGCCCAAGCGTCACCTGGCTTGCAAAGAACCATGTCTCCACAGCCGGCTTTCAACAGAACCGTCGTGGTTGGGGTGAAGCCCATGCCTCCCTACGTCAGTCACTGCGGCGTGGAGACTCTTGGGCCGACGCGGGCGTGTCCCATGCCTGGAATACACCAGGAGTTCCTCTACAGCGTGCTCGTCGCCTTGAGCCTCAGGTGGGAGCTCGTTGACCTGGACAACGTCACCTGGGGAGGAGAGGAAGGAGGAGTGCTGCACAAGGTGCGCACCGGCCAACTGGACACCACGAGCATGATGTGGGCCTACGCGGAGACGAGAGCGCCCCACCTGGACTACGCCTACTTCCTGACAAAGTTGAACATGGGCCTGGTCGCCAGGAAGAGGGGCGTCGACCTCGCCAAGACGGCCACCGCCATCACGGGCGCCTTCAGTCCCCAACTGATCCTCTTCCTGGCTGTTATGGCGGCTGTTGTAAACGTCGCCTTCGCAGTCAGGGGACACATGCAGGCCCGCTGGAAGAGCGGCCAATTCAGCGATGGAGCGGATGCCCAGTGTGGGAAGCCGACAACGACGTCGTCTTACAGGTGGCTGCTTGTGAGCTCGGGCATAATCGCCACCATCACCGTGGGACTCTACGAGACCTCCGTTTCCTGGAAGCTGGCCCTGAAGCCGCCAGGTGGGCTCATTGCTTCTCTTGTGTGCGATGAAGCGACGCAAGGCGAGGCACCGCTGGCACTGACAGACGACGGGAGATCACAATTGGAGTACGATAAAAGCTGCCTGGCAGCGCGGACGCTTCAGCAATGCCGTCATGACGTTGACCGATGTCAGACGTTTTCAGAGCGGGCGGCGCTGACTGGCGCCATGGATCTGGCTGAGAAGGTGCGCTCTAGACAGTTGACGCTCGTCGCCGACGCTCAGTCCAGCCCTTTCCTACGGGCTTTGGACATGCCGGCGACAGAGCCACTGAAAGCGCTGAAGAGGGCGATTCAGGACCCTGTCGAACAGTCGAACGGTTGCAGCGCTTTCTCAGTAGGGGACGTGTCGGACAAAGACGTCAACGTCATCAGACAACATTAGATAGGCATTGCAACTGTGTTCGCTTGTGCGACCGGGGTCCTCATGTCAATCCTGCGAAGATCGTCGAGCAGAATGAGGCAAAGCTCTCAGAGCTGCTGCTCCAAGGAGGCTACGCTGTCGTCTATCCCAAGGCGTCGGCCAGGGCCATCATCGGCGGGGCCGACCCCTGCCACTTCGAGTTCTACATGGTCGACGAGGTGCCTTCCCAGTGGCAGGCCTGGGCCTTCCGAAAGGGTCACCCGTTGAAGGGGCTGATCGACAAGGCTTCCATTGAGCAGAATGTGACCGTTATTCCACCAACATATGTAGTCTTATATTCGTAATGTAGTCGGGCGCTGAAGTTTGGAGACGTGATTGCGACCTCGTTCTTCACTTCAACAGGACCTGTATGAACAGATCGAGAAAAAGTATTCCAAGACTCGGCTCTGCCCCAACAAGATGTCTCCAGCTGGTGGGAACGCTGTCGCCGTCAAGGAACAGTCTGGCTTGTCGCTGACGCAAGTGTGTGCAGCGCGGTGTACATTCAACATTGTACGAAAGCAGAGTCGTCAAAGGTGCATTATTGCCAGAGTATACAGGGTGTAACAACGTTTCGTTCCCATTTCTTTCTTGAATAACTCTTGCTAGGTTACGAATCAGTTCGTGCGGTCATTTGCATATCGTAGACAACACTCTAGGAAATTTTATGGTCTGCACGATGAATCTTCAATATACAGCACGCTGGCGGCGTAAGTGATTCAAATTTTTTCGCCCGGCCTCAGGCGGGCGAACCCCTACGAGAGCTTATCGTGCGTGCGTTCGTTCGTTCGTTCGTCCGTCCGTTCGGAACGCTCTCAGATCTCGGCGTTGGAAAGTCGTAGGAAGGAGATCTTGGACTTTATGGATAGGTCTTGACTCACTGGTAATGTCGCTAAGAGACTTCGAAATTCAAAACTTTGAATTGCGCGCGCTACAGTAACCCGAAGGTCTAAATGCAAAACGGCTCTAACTCGCTTGTCTTGTGTCCTAAAGCGGCGTGCTATAGGTCAAGTAATAGGTCTCGACGTGCTCTTTCGTTTGGCAACAAATATTTTCTTAATTACGCAAACACGCAACACGAAAAGCGACATTCCTGCGTTTTTAACGCAGAAATCGCTCTGACTCGCTCAGCGTACGTTGTAGGTAGAGAGACGATCTTGAGTTGGTTGGATAGCTCTCGACCAGGGTGGCCAGTAGAAACTTAAACTAGTTTCAGTTTCAGTTTCAGTTACAATCAGTTAACTGAAACTGAAACTGAATCGAAACTCGCGCGGATTCCGCAACTGAAACTGAAACTGAAACTGAAACTCACAGTTTAGTTTCAGTTACTAGAGTGTTTAGCTCGTAGGTGATACTCCATTTCAAAAGAGGACTGTCGTTAGCCAATCTCCGATGGTTTAAACATGCAGTGACGCATGGCGCGCCACCACTGGTCGCAAGACACAGTGACCCATGGGAAGCCACCACTGGTCGCAAGTCACAGAGACCCATGGCCCACCACCACTGGTTGCAAGACACAGAGACCCATGGTGCGCCACCACTGGTCGCAAGACACGGAGACCCATGACGCGCCACCGCTGGTCCCAAGACACAGAGACCCTTGGCGCGCCACCACTGGTCGCAAGACTCAGCCCATAGCTGATTTCAGATAGATTTGAAGTCATTTGACACAGTGCCCCTGGCACTGGCAGTGCCCGCATTTACCATTGCACCTGTTCCAGTGCTTGACTTCAACACATGGATGTCTGTCTTTACCCCATAGCTGATTTCAGATAGATCTAAAGTCATTTGACACAGTGCCCCTGCCAGTGCCCCCATTTACCATTGCACCTGTTCCATGCTTGAATTCAATGCATGTATGTCTGTCTTGAGCCCATAGCTGATTTCAGATAGATCTGAAGTCGTTTGACACAGTGCCCCTGCCAGTGCCCGCATTTACCATCGTGCCTGTTCCAGTGCCTCAGAATACACGTCAGAGTCCCACAGCTACATCTCTCTAGTGAATGATGACCCAACAATGCAGAATTTCCACGAAAATGGCACCCAGGCACTCTCTAGTGCTCAGAATGTACTGTGCAGTCGATATTTTCGTGATTTTTGTGGAATTTAGTCATCGGCCAAAGTCCACAATAGGAGATGCACAACTACAGAGGATGGCGGTTCTTTTGATGTATGGATCATCGCGATCCGTCAATGCTCTCAAGAGTTATCGTGTTAACAAACAAACAAACAAACAAACAGACAAACAAACAGAGTCCACGCCCTTTAGTATATAGGACTAGTGCCTTTAGCCCATAGGTGATACTGTATAGCTATAGCTGAACACCTATGGAAACAGAGCCATTTGTATCGACCCGTGGAAATCAGCCACTGCTCACAACATGTATTGGCCTATGGTTCACGGCCAATGCTCACAACAGCCCGTAGGAGATTCTGATAGATCTAAAGTCATTTGACACTGTGCCTCTATCAGTGCCTGCTTTTAGGATTGCACCAGCTCTCATGCCTCAGAATACACTGAAGCTAACACATGGAAGCTTGCATTTAGCCCATAGGAGATTTCAGATAGATCCAATGCCTTCTGACACTGTGCCCCTGCCAGTGCCGGCACTTACCATTGCGTCCACTCCCGTGCCTTTGATTACACTGAACTTCGCATATAGGTGTTTGTGTTTAGCCCATAAGAGGTTTCAGATAGATCAAAAGTCTCTTGACACTGCGCCCTTGCCAGTGCCTGCATTTATCATCGAACCTGTTCTCGTGCCTCTGAATACACTGAAGCTAACACATGAATGCTTGTGTTTAGCCCTTAGAAGATTTCAGATAGAGCTAATGTCTTCTGACACTGTGCCCCTGCCAGTGCCTGCATTTACCTTTGCACCTGTTCCCGTGCCTCCAAATACATGAAGGAGTCTCACAGCGACAGCTCTGGAGTGAATGGCAACACGACAGTGCGAAATTTTCACGAAAATGATCAGTAGACACTCTATAGTGCTCAGAATGTACTGTGCAGTCGATATTTTCGTGAATTTTGTGGAATTTTGGAACTTGCGAAAGTTTTAAAATAGGAGGGGACAAATCGCAGTCAACGACGGTTCTTTTGATGTATAGATCTCCAGGATCCGTCAACTGTGTCAAGAGAAAATGGCCGGACAGACAAACAGACAGACAGACAGACTCTATGGCGCTTAGTATATAGGACTAGTGCCTTTAGCCCATAGGTGATACTCTATCGTCAATAACAGACTGTTTGTTGTAGGTAATTGCAACATGCAACAGCCCATTTCCCACAGGTACATGCAGCGATCCATGTCTCACAGCCAGTGGTCAGACACGCAATGATTCATGGGCTATAGCCATTAGCTACTACTCAGAGCACTGTTCAAAGCACGAAATGCTCCATGGCCTGCAACCACTGGTCGGAAGATGCAGTGATCGCTCGTTCGCGGCTGATGGCAACTGTCCTGTGCGGTTGACCGCTTGCCAGTTGACGTTCTCAAGCACATTTGAATGAGACAGATCGCTCACCGCCACTGCTCGCATGCCTGATGACCGCTCAATCGTTTGTTTGAAGTGATGGCAACTGTTCTGTGCAGTTGATCGCTCTGAAGTCATTTGGCACAGTGCCTTTGTCTGAGGCTTATGGAGATGGAGAGCCCATTTATTGACCCATGGGCCCAGCCACTACTCACAACAGCCCATAGGAGAACCAAATAGATCTAAAGCAATTTGACACTGTGCCTGTTCCAGTGCTTGAATTCATAATTGCACCAGCGCCTATACCTCATAATACACTGAATTCAACCCATCGACGTTTGTGCTTAGCCCATCAGTGTTTTCAGATTTATCTAAAGTTGTTTGACAAAGTGCCCATGCCAGTGCCTGCATTTACCATCGCACCTGCTCCCGTGCCTCTGAATACACCTTAGAGTCCCACAGCGACAACTCTGTAGTAAATGGCAACACAATTGGTGCAAAATGCATGTGAAAGAAACCATCAGTCACTCTTTAGTGCTCAGAATGTACCGTGCGGTTGATGTTTTCATGATTTTTGGTGGAATTTAGCAAATTGCAAAAGTTTTAAAATAGGAGGGGACAAATCGCAGTCAACGACGGTTCTTTTGATGTATAGATCTCCAGGATCCGTCAACTGTGTCAAGAGAAACTGGCCGGACAAACATCATAGGCGGACAGACAAACATCGTTAGCCGCTTAGTATATAGGATTTGAATGTCAAATGTTGCCGAATTTCAGCAGATTTTTATAAAATTCTAGCCAATTTCTTCTACTTATGTGGACGTTTTGTTTATATGTGGGGCCAAATATGCAAGGACGTCTTTCCAAGTTTAGAAATCGCTTCTTTGTCTACCAAATTTCGTCCCACAGGAATGATTTTGAGCAATTCGTTGTAACTTTCTGAACCTTCAATAACTGAAACTCAGTTTCAGTAACTGAATCGAAACTCGCGCGGATTCCATAACTGAAACTGTAACTGAAACTGAAACTCACCCAGCACCATAATTTTAACTGAAACTGAAACTGAAACTATAATGAGTTTCTATTGGTCACCCTGGCCTAGGTGCGCGAGGTAGACTAACAACTCTTCTGCGGCAAGATGGTGTCGTCCCTTTCAGGGGGCACTTGCGGCGGCACTGAAGTGGGAGCGGCCTGTGTCGCCTGCGGCGGCGTGGGGGGCATTTGTTACAACCAGGTCGACTGCGCCACCGAGGGGGCAGCTGACCAAGCCACTTGTGAGGCCCTTGGCGCAGGAGGAGGGGCAACGTGCGGCTGGAGCGACTGCTTTGGAGGCACCTGTGGAGGCACTGAAGTGGGAGCCGCCTGCACTGCCTGCGGAGGCATTGGAGGATGCACCTAGTGAGCGTGCGGCGCGTACTGCGTACAGAGTGGGCTCGCGCCAGTGCAACGTAGCGTCAAGCGGGTGGGAGGGAGGGAGCAAAGATTTTGGAGTAATGCGCGGCGTATGTAGAGCAGCAGAATTTTCGAGTTGATGGTCAACATTACGTCGACTGTTGTGTGCCTTTAATAGACACATCGAAGTTTCGCAGCATTCGTTGGACGATGGGATTGACCAGAAGAACGTTGTGAGTTCGCATCGCAGCTATTGTAGGAATGTCTCGTTGACGCAGGGTAGTCATGTTTGTCGTTGTTTGCTTCTGATTGATGGTTCTCGTGGCAAGTCCAGGCGATAGACTAGCATTTTCGCGTTGTATGCTCTCCGTTGGAATGCTGAAATTCGTCGCGTTTTGTTCGGTATCGACTCGAGTTGACCACGAATTGATTCCACTCTTGTTCAGAGTTGTCTCTGCTGTAACAAACGAAACTTCCAGAATCCAACTTTGCCCGATCTTGTTTTATGACTTAGCACGTTAGCAGGGTGCTTTGCAGCCTTTGCGGCTCGACAGGTCAAGCATGTAGAACGAGTATATAGCGTGCTCGATTATGATTGAGTACAGCGACAGCTCAAACGATGGAGGTTGGGCTGCCACACATTCAAATTTGGCTTTCCGATCCATACGCTCGTCGCCGTCTTTGCCGCAGTCGTCGCTTGCGGCAGGTGGTCGCGTCGTCATTCTGAAGCAGGGTTTAGTTCAGGCGAAACGGTCAAGGGTTGAGACGGGAGCGCTCGGCACTCGATTCCTGCTTTCTGCGTCACTGCCGCACGAGCTACTCGCGCAGAAGCGAATTGCACTGAACGCGCCGCGCGCATCGAGCGTTTTACTTCTTTTAAAATTGCGCCTTTGGCCGCCGACGCTTGTGGGTTATGCTCACTTCTTAGCAATACGGTCACGATTGATGACGATTGTCACGAGCTCACGATTGAATGCGTAGGATTCTATTGTCGTCTCATTGCTGCTATACAGTTGTGCACTAGAGTCTATAGCCCGTGGATAATGCATTGCAGCTTCAGAGACCGATGTCGCGCAGCTGACGTGCTGCAGCTTCAGAGACGGATGTCGCGCAGCTGACGTGCTGCAGCTTCAGAGACCGATGTCGCGCAGCTGACGTGCTGCAGCTTCAGAGACGGATGTCGCGCAGCTGACGTGCTGCAGCTTCAGAGACCGATGTCGCGCAGCTGACGCGCTGCAGCTTCAGAGACGGATGTCGCGCAGCTGACGTGCTGCAGCTTCAGAGACCGATGTCGCGCAGCTGACGCGCTGCAGCTTCAGAGACGGATGTCGCGCAGCTGACGTGCTGCAGCTTCTGACAATGATTCGGGATTGCTGGTCTCGGAGTCGCTTTGCGCCGACTGCTTGCCCGTTGTCGCGCAACTCATGTGTTCGAGCGGATACTCAGAGACCGTTGTCGCGCAACTCAAGCGTTCGAGTGGATACTCGCAGCCCGTCGTCGCGCAACTCACGCACTGGAGAACATGGCCCTACTGTCATTGCGCATCCAAGTGTTGTCAAAATGTTGTCTCACTTGGTGCCTCAAACTTTCTCGGATTCTTCTTTTCGTGTATAGATGTCCGGGATCCGTCGCGGCTGTCGAGAGTTATCGTGCTAACAGACAAACAGACAGACAGACAGAGATCGCGAGATTAGTATAGAGGATTGCGTGCTTCTTTCCGGCCGTGTGGTGCGTGTGCCCACTCCGTTGTATGGGTCGCAAGCGGTTGTGTCGTCTTTTCGTTTTCGGACAGAGCGCTTTGCGGCACGGGGACGGCGTAACACGTGCGCGGCCGCCGTTCGTGATTGTATTCGCCGAATTATTTTTGCGCAGACGCAGAGTAAGAAGTCTCCGCGTGTGCATCTTTGTCCCAGGGAAACGCCCAGTTGTAAAAGTGGGTAACTCGCCGGCGCATGAAGGGGCGCGCGTTGTTTTATGACTTCGACACCGCACTGATGGCCGCAGTAGAAGGATCGCAGAATACCCGGTGTTTCGAACGTTCAGCCCCCCCCCCCCTCCCCCTCGCTTGGAAGCTCACATGTACCTCTGGTCAGTCCTGTGTGTGTTCACACCTCTGGCGCCGCTTTTCGGCACCCTGCACCCACACCCATCCACGCGCAAACGCGGGCACAAAACGCAAACGCAATTGCATTTTCCTTGCGAACGAGTACCTATCCATCCGCAGCAGCAGGAAAAGCTGTCGTACCCGTTACTTGTGACCGGCAGGCAAATCGAGATCGATTGGTCAGTTGGCGAGCCTGTTACAAGCCACCATCTTCGTTCAAAGACCGTTATATAGCCTAATTTCTGTTCTCTAGAAGGAAGGTCACAGTATGTACCAAATATAGAAGCCAAATTATAGCTGCTACAAGTCAGTGCAAGTACAACTACAAGCAAGTCGTCTTGAGTTGAGGATCGATCAATTTTGTGTTTCGCGTCCTGATGATCCTACGGTACGAATGGGCGTAGCTTGCTGACGTTTTGGTGTTAGAGGTATTAACGTATTGGACTCTAATTTTAAAAGCTTTGCTGCGTGTACGTAGCTTCTGCAGCTTTCCGCACGAGGGGCACCGGACTTACTTCAGAAACCACCCCCCCCCCCCCCCCCCCCGCCCCCCGTCTGCGCGCAACATGGATTATTGAGCGGTCAATTGTGTTTTAATGCACTGCGTACAGTGCGGATAATTCGATTGCGTTTAATCCTGATGTGCGGCAATTCGGGTGAAAGCTTCAGTTCTAGAAGTGTTGATAGATGTTTGCGTAGGCCAAACTTTGCCATGTTTTACCCTTAAACAGGAGTATGATTGCGCCAAAACGATGAATTTGCCTTCCGAATAGTGGAAATATTTGCGGCATTGTAACATGCTTTATGCCATTGACCTGGTGTTGACAGGTGGATTGCCATGCGGAGAACATCTTGCTTAATCCTGAGTGTGGTTGATCAGGAGTTAGGATGGAGCAAACGGCAGCGTATGAATTCGATACAGTAAGCGTGAGCATAAGTAGAGGCAACCAATCGCACGCACTATGCACGTATGGAACGCCACGTTCCTCGTGTAGTAGCAGACACGTCATTATCTGCGGCTCTGAAAGCGTCTGTCTCGTGCCGCGGTCTCCTGCGCTCCTAATTAGCAATGCAAATCTCGCGTAGGTACCGACAGAGATTGTCGCACTTCGCGAGTGCATGCGCGCATTACAACGCGGTCGGTTTCTTTTCGATTGTCGGCGCTGTTTTGCCGCAAAAGGGCGTTGTCGCCGAAGTCGCGCGACGTGCGGGTGCATTCGCCCACGTCTATCACCCCCCCCCCCCCCACATATCAAGTGACGCCCCCCCAAACGGCAACTCAAAGATAGATTTGTCGTCGACGTCTGCGCGGTGGCGGCGGCGGACGGCGAGACACGCCCAGTCGCGAAACGCAGACATCCGCACGCGCGGAGTTGTTATTTCTGCTGCTACCCACCGCAATAACACGTAAAGCAGCACGCGACTCTCAGACGGACCCTTTGGACTGTCGCGTCATTGGGAGCTGCAATTACAGAGAGGCGCCAAGTGTGCAGCAGTCAGTCGGCGGCTCTGAATTTGTATCTTCCCTGGTCAGTTCGCGTAGTTGGGACGACGCATCACGCATGTGAGGACGCATTGGGCATTCCGAAGAAGGGTGCGCACTGCGTGTTGTGCCTTCACTCCGAGCCTGGTTTCACCGAAACGATTGTTGCTTGCACGGTGGTACGTATATCTCATCCAATTCAACACACTGAATCACTGTCTCCCGCCATCTTAGGTCGAACTTACGGCCTTGTGGCCTTTATTCGATTTGGCGTAATCCCCTCTTTACTCATCTAAACAGGCAAAATTATGTGACTGTCCCACGATTATGCTCCCTTGTTGCTGGAGCAGACATGTGATTGTCTTTAAGGACAATCGTCTTAGACAATATTACTCGGCTAAATTGTCCTACAAGACAAGACAATTTAGATTCTACCGGGTTTCCGCACAGACAAGACAAAGACAGGACAATCAAAATGATCAGTTGGGACAAATGGGTGAATCGTCCCCAGTCCTTTGATTGTCCTTTGTGATATGGTTCAAACACTTCCAGCGCCCCGCAGTTTGGTGTTGCGGAGACAGTTTATGGGACTACCTGTCTGTGAATTGATCTAGAGATTTATCTAGTGCTAACTTGAGGTGCATGGAAAACGCTAGCTCCAAGTAGGTGAATAAAGCATCAACCCAGAGCACGCGCAGAGACTGCGGATTACTAACATAAAACAACTTTTTTGCAAGCATTACATTTGACATCTAGGGACAATATAAGGACAATTTGGAGACAAGGCAAGACAAAGACAAGACAATTTATGAAATTGGGCGTAGGAAAATCCGGAGACAATGGCATATCTGTGCTGGAGGTACTAAAATTGAGGTATTAGGTACCGTTCGGTACCAGGTATGCGTGCACAACGCAACATTTGTTACGGTAATATCGATGAATAATCTGGTGGTGCAGTGTCCGACCGCATTGAACTACAATAGAGCGCAACTGTACTGTCGTGCTCTACAAATTGAGTGCGGCGTCAACTCACATTCGAAGCGCATCGACACATTCTGACCTTCTAACAAATACTGTATTGCGAACGGGTTCGTTTGACGCTACTCACCAAACGCTTTATTCTTGGCCGACTCAAAACAAACGGTGCCATGAACTTAGACGCAATAACAACAAATTTTAAGCTGTTTGTGACTAGTGCACGACCGTTGGCTTGAGCGTCGATAGATCGGCCAGCGTTAATTGCGCAGTGCACGGCATTCGCAAACACAAGCGAATCCGCCATCCTGCGCAGAAGGCGTTCTGAAATCGATTCAAACGGCGCAAGTCACCGCAATCGCGTCGAACGAAAGAACAGAGGAACGCTAATTTTAGCCGTCGTCTTGTCCGCGCTACGGTAGTGCGTCCGACGACGGGTGCGGTCGCGGCCGCGTGGGCGCGCCGACAGAGCTCGACGATGTCTAAGTTCTGGGAATTGGTTTGCGCGGAAAAGCCACGCCCAACGACCCCCCCCCCCCCCTCCCCTGCAGACTGATTAATGAGGGGCACCGTTCGGGAGCAGGTTTAGCGCTCCTCGCGAAGGCTGTCCGGCAAACGGCGAAAAGCCCCGAACTCAGGTCGACGCATACTTCGCCGCGGCCGCGCGAGTGCGTCGGCGGACATCGGAGCTATTCGACGTTTTCTCGCGGCCTTGTTTTGATCGGATTTTCTCCCGCCCCCACAGAGCCGGTTCTTGCCTACAAATAGCCGGCGATAAACAGAGGGTCGTCAGTCGGTCTCAAAGCGCTTTCGGACTTCGTGAAGAAGAAGAAGAAGAAGACAGAAGAGAAGAAGAAACCAAGTCTCCTTTGGGGAATTTCTGCCGGATCAATCAGAGAAGAAGACTTGCCAAGGTTAGTGCTAGTGCCCTACTACATGTTGGGATTACAATATGGAGCATGGATCCCGGTGTGGTGCAAAATATGTACCCCGCAAAATATGTACCCCGGGGTACTTATTTTGCACGGATACGTGCAAAATATATACCCTGGGTACAAATTTTGCACGAATTTCGCGCGCAAAATCTGTACCCCTGTTGTTCGTTTGGAAATGGCCATCTCTTCAGCAGCTCCGCTCGAATAACGCTTCGAATTCGAATTCAGCGCTCGAGCAACAGTGCAAAGCACCATGGAAAGGAGCCTACTGCCACCTTAAAACCGACGTAAAGGAGTAATGTTTCTTAGCAGCGTCAGTTCAAGTTAACCCATTGAAACTGTTCCGACGGGTGTGTTGCGCGTTTCTGCGCACCGAAGGTGTTGGTGGAATACTTCTGCCTGACAGTGACTTTGGAATACTTCTGCGACGAAAGCCCGAATTTACAGTCATGGTTGACGGGCAGAATAAGCTACACTTCACTTTGATTATAATGGGGGAGCTTTGCCCCTTCTGTGGGGGACCTTTGCTCGCCCCCTTGGGGAGCTTTGCCCATGGGGGACCTTTGCCTCATAATATTCTTGTACTTGGGCGAGATTGTCGCCCTTCGCCTGCATAATCTGATCAGTGCTTTTACCTAAAGAATCAGTGCGCCCCTTGGGCCGAGCGAAACTATGTACGTGTATCGCTAAGATTCTTAGCGCACAGTCGAATGGACTTCACGCTACAAATCAGATGCTCCACACACATTTCCATACTGCCCTGTCGGAACAATTTCCGCCCAATCTTTTGAATCCACCAGAACTATCACAACACAACGGAAGCCTGCCATGCGATGACAAGTGGGTTGCGTCAAAGGCGCGTCTACGCCGCTTGTTGCCGCACGATGTGGTATGGTGAAGCGACGATACGTGCCGCGGCGCCAAGAGCGGATCGAATCGCATAACGCGGATGGGGGGGGGGGGTATATATTTTGCACGGGGGTACATATTTTGCACCCGCTTCTTGTGCAAAATATATACCCCGGGGTACATATTTTGCAGGGGTACAAATTTTTCGTCACACCGGCATTTATGGTCGGAATCGCCCTGCTCTTCTCGCCATACCAATCGACTCTAATTCCACTCAAAGTCGACTCTAAGTCGTCCCCATGTTAGTACTGTAACTGGGTTTCCCTCGCATGACAAGCAGGGCTTTATTTTGTGTTACAGATTATCGTTGTTGCCCCCCCCCCCCCCCCCTTACTCCATAAACTCATGTACTAAATCTCTCGTTGGTATTCTTACTCGTCTGCCATGTCAAAGTTATGTAGTCTTAGATTCTCCTATCACATATAGCATTTCCAATCTGTCAAAGTCAGTCTTTTGCCTTTTGATGTGGCTATTGTAGCGTTGCCTGTGCCACTTCGCCTGACATTAGTTTCAGATTGTCATTTCAGTCACCATGAAGACCCTGCTGTTCTGCCTCCTGCTGGTGGCTTCAACGCCGCTGGGCACCGAGGCGTGCGCCGATAGGCGTGGCACAGTCACCGATCCTACCACCACCGAGCCTGCTACCACAACGACTTCAGCAGCGGCAGCAGTCGACTGCGCTGCCGACGGTGCAGCGGATCAAGCCACTTGTGAAGGCCTGGGCTCAGGAGGAGGTGCAACCTGTGGATGGACGGCATGCTCCGGGGGCACCTGCGGAGGCACTGAAGTGGGAGCTGCCTGCGGCGCGTGTGGAGGCACTGGTGGCACCTGCGGGGACGCAGCGGCAGCAGTCGACTGCGCTGCCGACGGGGCAGCGGATCAAGCCACTTGTGAAGGCCTGGGCTCAGGAGGAGGTGCAACCTGTGGATGGACGGCATGCTCCGGGGGCACCTGTGGAGGCACTGAAGTGGGAGCTGCCTGCGGCGCGTGTGGAGGCACTGGTGGCACCTGCGGGGACGCAGCGGCAGCAGTCGACTGCGCTGCCGACGGGGCAGCGGATCAAGCCACTTGTGAAGGCCTGGGCTCAGGAGGAGGGGCAACCTGTGGATGGACGGCATGCTCCGGGGGCACCTGCGGAGGCACTGAAGTGGGAGCTGCCTGCGGCGCATGTGGAGGCACTGGTGGCACCTGCGGGGACGCAGCGGCAGCAGTCGACTGCGCTGCCGACGGGGCAGCGGATCAAGCCACTTGTGAAGGCCTGGGCTCAGGAGGAGGTGCAACCTGTGGATGGACGGCATGCTCCGGGGGCACCTGCGGAGGCACTGAAGTGGGAGCCGCCTGCGGCGCGTGTGGAGGCACTGGTGGCACCTGCGGGGACGCAGCGGCAGCAGTCGACTGCGCTGCCGACGGGGCAGCGGATCAAGCCACTTGTGAAGGCCTGGGCTCAGGAGGAGGTGCAACCTGTGGATGGACGGCATGCTCCGGGGGCACCTGTGGAGGCACTGAAGTGGGAGCTGCCTGCGGCGCGTGTGGAGGCACTGGTGGCACCTGCGGGGACGCAGCGGCAGCAGTCGACTGCGCTGCCGACGGGGCAGCGGATCAAGCCACTTGTGAAGGCCTGGGCTCAGGAGGAGGGGCAACCTGTGGATGGACTGCATGCTCCGGGGGCACCTGTGGAGGCACTGAAGTGGGAGCTGCCTGCGGCGCGTGTGGAGGCACTGGTGGCACCTGCGGGGACGCAGCGGCAGCAGTCGACTGCGCTGCCGACGGGGCAGCGGATCAAGCCACTTGTGAAGGCCTGGGCTCAGGAGGAGGTGCAACCTGTGGATGGACGGCATGCTCCGGGGGCACCTGTGGAGGCACTGAAGTGGGAGCTGCCTGCGGCGCGTGTGGAGGCACTGGTGGCACCTGCGGGGACGCAGCGGCAGCAGTCGACTGCGCTGCCGACGGGGCAGCGGATCAAGCCACTTGTGAAGGCCTGGGCTCAGGAGGAGGGGCAACCTGTGGATGGACGGCATGCTCCGGGGGCACCTGTGGAGGCACTGAAGTGGGAGCTGCCTGCGGCGCATGTGGAGGCACTGGTGGCACCTGCGGGGACGCAGCGGCAGCAGTCGACTGCGCTGCCGACGGGGCAGCGGATCAAGCCACTTGTGAAGGCCTGGGCTCAGGAGGAGGGGCAACCTGTGGATGGACGGCATGCTCCGGGGGCACCTGCGGAGGCACTGAAGTGGGAGCCGCCTGCGGCGCGTGTGGAGGCACTGGTGGCACCTGCGGGGACGCAGCGGCAGCAGTCGACTGCGCTGCCGACGGGGCAGCGGATCAAGCCACTTGTGAAGGCCTGGGCTCAGGAGGAGGGGCAACCTGTGGATGGACGGCATGCTCCGGGGGCACCTGTGGAGGCACTGAAGTGGGAGCTGCCTGCGGCGCATGTGGAGGCACTGGTGGCACCTGCGGGGACGCAGCGGCAGCAGTCGACTGCGCTGCCGACGGGGCAGCGGATCAAGCCACTTGTGAAGGCCTGGGCTCAGGAGGAGGTGCAACCTGTGGATGGACGGCATGCTCCGGGGGCACCTGCGGAGGCACTGAAGTGGGAGCTGCCTGCGGCGCGTGTGGAGGCACTGGTGGCACCTGCGGGGACGCAGCGGCAGCAGTCGACTGCGCTGCCGACGGGGCAGCGGATCAAGCCACTTGTGAAGGCCTGGGCTCAGGAGGAGGGGCAACCTGTGGATGGACGGCATGCTCCGGGGGCACCTGTGGAGGCACTGAAGTGGGAGCTGCCTGCGGCGCGTGTGGAGGCACTGGTGGCACCTGCGGGGACGCAGCGGCAGCAGTCGACTGCGCTGCCGACGGGGCAGTGGATCAAGCCACTTGTGAAGGCCTGGGCTCAGGAGGAGGGGCAACCTGTGGATGGACGGCATGCTCCGGGGGCACCTGTGGAGGCACTGAAGTGGGAGCTGCCTGCGGCGCGTGTGGAGGCACTGGTGGCACCTGCGGGGACGCAGCGGCAGCAGTCGACTGCGCTGCCGACGGCGCAGCGGATCAAGCCACTTGTGAAGGCCTGGGCTCAGGAGGAGGGGCAACCTGTGGATGGACGGCATGCTCCGGGGGCACCTGCGGAGGCACTGAAGTGGGAGCTGCCTGCGGCGCGTGTGGAGGCACTGGTGGCACCTGCGGGGACGCAGCCGCAGCGGTCGACTGCGCTGCCGACGGGGCAGCGGATCAAGCCACTTGTGAAGGCCTGGGCTCAGGAGGAGGGGCAACCTGTGGATGGACGGCATGCTCCGGGGGCACCTGCGGAGGCACTGAAGTGGGAGCTGCCTGCGGCGCGTGTGGAGGCACTGGTGGCACCTGCGGGGACGCAGCGGCAGCAGTCGACTGCGCTGCCGACGGTGCAGCGGATCAAGCCACTTGTGAAGGCCTGGGCTCAGGAGGAGGGGCAACCTGTGGATGGACGGCATGCTCCGGGGGCACCTGCGGAGGCACTGAAGTGGGAGCTGCCTGCGGCGCGTGTGGAGGCACTGGTGGCACCTGCGGGGACGCAGCCGCAGCGGTCGACTGCGCTGCCGACGGGGCAGCGGATCAAGCCACTTGTGAAGGCCTGGGCTCAGGAGGAGGTGCAACCTGTGGATGGACGGCATGCTCCGGGGGCACCTGTGGAGGCACTGAAGTGGGAGCTGCCTGCGGCGCGTGTGGAGGCACTGGTGGCACCTGCGGGGACGCAGCGGCAGCAGTCGACTGCGCTGCCGACGGCGCAGCGGATCAAGCCACTTGTGAAGGCCTGGGCTCAGGAGGAGGGGCAACCTGTGGATGGACGGCATGCTCCGGGGGCACCTGTGGAGGCACTGAAGTGGGAGCTGCCTGCGGCGCGTGTGGAGGCACTGGTGGCACCTGCGGAGACGCAGCAGTCGACTGCGCTGCCGACGGGGCAGCGGATCAAGCCACTTGTGAAGGCCTGGGCTCTGGAGGAGGGGCAACGTGCGGATGGACGGCATGCTCTGGTATACACTCTTGTCAGTTACACTCAGGTTACTCCACTCTATGTAAGAACTTTTGTCAAGATTTTGTATGGAACAAGATAACATGCTATGCTACCTATCATTTAAACATGCAGTTCTAAGAATGTTCATCTAAGTCCAAGGTGGCAAACTGATTTGGACAACAATTGAGTGCGCTTACAATCATTTTGTCCTGATCCTCTGCATCACTTTCTTCTCATGCTTCTTCCTTTCTTCTTTCTTCACAAACGTGCCTACGTTGACGTAAAGAGGCTAACAACTCTTCGAGAAGCATGTAGAGGTACCATGCCTGCTGGCGACAGTAAGGCGTCGTTGCTTTCAGGGGGCACTTGCGGCGGCACTGAAGTCGGAGCGGCCTGTGGCGCCTGCGGCGGCGTGGGGGGCGTGTGCTACGACCAGGTCGACTGCGGCACCGACGGAGCGGCTGATCAAGCCACTTGTGAAGGCCTGGGCGCAGGGGGAGGGGCAACGTGCGGATGGACGGCGTGTTCGGGAGGCACCTGTGGAGGCACTGAAGTGGGAGCCGCCTGCGGCGCATGCGGAGGCACTGGAGGAACCTGCGCCTAGTGAGCGTGCTGTGCGTACTGTGAAAAGAGGCTTCGCGCGAAGGCAGTGTAGCTTAGGCTGGCACCAAGTAGAGTAGAGTATAGTGCGGTGGTGTTCGCGATGCTTGGTCATTGGTGGGAGGCGGCAAAGATTTTAGAGTAGATTGCGCGGCGTATGTAGAACAGGACAATTCCGAGTTGATCAACATTGCGTCGACTGTGGCGTCCCTTTTCTAGAATCAGTTAGAAAGTTTCACGGCATTCGTTGGACGATCGATTAGAAGAAGGTTGTTTTCGCATCGCAGCTGTTGACTCGGTGTGGCAATGTCTCGTTGACGCAGAGTAGTAGTATATTTGTCACTGTTTGCTTCTGATAATGCTCCATTCAAGTCTAGGCGATAGACTAGCATTTGCGCGTCATATGCTCTCCGTTTGGAAATTGAAATTTGTCGCGTTTCGTTCGGTATTGACTCGGGTTGACTTCGTTCGAGGTGATTGGACGTTTTGTTTTGCTATCTGTTTTGCTATCCGATCTGTGCTAGATGACGGTGCTTGGGTCAATCTAGAAGAGTGCGTTGTACGATAGTATAGTTCCTAGCAAAGACAATCGTGTACATCGTATACTGATGAGGCGAAGTCGTCGTCACCACAGAACATTGCAACGCCTTGCACAAAGGAGGATTAATTTCTGAAGTGAAACGAAAGTGTAGGCTGGGTTAGATTACGTTGACGGAGAGCAAACTACATGTTACATTCTCAATCTGTCGGAAACTGCGCACGATTGCATTGTGGGATGGATTATGCATTATGCATTATGCACTGCTGTTGGGTGATGACTCTAATTCACGAAGGCATTATGCAACTTGGTCGTTATTTGCTTGGAAACTACAGCTTGCTTCGTCGCCAGTTGACACAGGTGTTGCGCAGGTTGTGTGACACGCTGTCGTATCAGTTGGCAGTGTTGAAAGTCGATGCAACTGTTCCAGGCATAGCAAGTCGGACAGTTAGTAGTGCCAGGATATCTTGGAAAGTACCGGGTGTCACATTTATCTATCCCTATCTAGTTTTGATCGCCAATAACTTCTTCGTTTTCCAACGAATTTTGCTGAAATTTACACACGACGAAGATACACAAACCAGGCAAGTCGTCCGGGGGACGCAGTATACTCCACAAATTTGAACTCCTACGCACGGTGACTCCTCTCCTGTTGTGGCCTCCTGACACCCCCAATCGCAAAACTAATGCCGAATTCGTGATCTACATCCCAGAATACCCCAGAATCGACATACAACACCCCTAACTTCCTATGGACTCGTAGAACCAAAATTCTGCACTTGGGGTACGGTAGCATGCGAATTCGTCATAGGTACGCTTAAACATCATCTAAACGCTAAACGAATGCCAAATTCGTAATCAGCGCCCCCGAAAACCCCGAAATCGAGTATAATATCGCGAAAGTCGACCCGACACCCAATATTCAAATGGACGCGGCAGGGTTACTGTAGCTCTGCAAATTTGCCAAAAACACTTTTCTGGACCAGATTTCAACGTAGAATCGTTTAAAACCACTTTTGAACAGATTCGGCCTATCCCGCAAGCACGAACACCCCCTACCCCCTACCCTAATAACTGCCACAGGCCACTCTACTAGAACTAAGAGGAATTTTGCTTTTGGCGGGTACAGTCAACACATTTTCGTCTGCGGATCTGCATTTTGTCTATTTGGCACGTTTTGGTGGTACTTTGGTCTATTACTTTGGCAAAAACTTGGCACATGGTTGGCAATCTGTTTACTTGACTTCGTCCAGCACCCCTCCCCCCCCCCCCCACTCCCGGAAACGCACGCACGCACGCACGCACGCACGCACGCACGCACGCACGCACGCACGCACGCACGCACGCACGCACGCACGCACGCACGCACGCACGCACGCACGCACGCACGCACGCACGCACGCACGCACGCACGCACGCACGCACGCACGCACGCACGCACGCACGCACGCACGCACGCACGCACGCACGCACGCACGCACGCACGCACGCACGCACGCACGCACGCACGCACGCACGCACGCACGCACGCACGCACGCACGCACGCACGCACGCACGCACGCACGCACGCACGCACGCACGCACGCACGCACGCACGCACGCACGCACGCACGCACGCACGCACGCACGCACGCACGCACGCACGCACGCACGCACGCACGCACGCACGCACGCACGCACGCACGCACGCACGCACGCACGCACGCACGCACGCACGCACGCACGCACGCACGCACGCACGCACGCACGCACGCACGCACGCACGCACGCACGCACGCACGCACGCACGCACGCACGCACACACACACATATTAGTGGGCCAAAGCTGCTTCTCCCGGCCGATTGGCTCTTCAACGTTCGGCAACTATGTAACTGCACGTTTGCCAGTCACAGTTGCACTTGCTTGCGTCATTACATGCCCGATTTCAAGTTCCACATCAGCCGTTCACACCACTTCAAGTTCCAGGTCACCGATGCGGAAGCGACGATCCATTTCAAATCACATCCTTCCATATCCGACTACAAGACGCACCCCCACAACCACTGCGTAGTCGTCAGGGCCAGACTGCCTCCTGAGAATATGAGGGAGCTTCCAAGGCAGATGATGCGCCATCGGTTCTTTGTTGGGGCGAACGAAGATGGGACGAATCGCTACAGTGGATTAGTGCAACTCTTGATGATTGGGAAAAGTGACCTCCCCGGGTCGTTTTGTCAACTTGTTGCGAATAAGCACTATCATCCAATTCCTGATACGGTCATAAACGTTAACCCAGTATCGGTGGATGCTGCGCCCACCGCTGACGACGCCTCGTCTGAACAGGAAACAGAGTGGGGTCTTTGGCAGTCTGAGAACATTGAGCCTATCGTAATATCCAAGTGCGAGGGCGCAAAACAAAGACATAACCTGCAAGTTCTGTGATACTGTTGAAAATACTGTTGTGGTTCTGCAGCGAAACTTTGATAAAATAGACCGACTTTGTTTCAGTAAAGAAGATTGGATCGAGGCATCAAACAAGAGCGAAGAAATTCACGCTTGGTCAGCCAGCGCCTTCCTCGCTCAACCAATGGCAACGAGTCTCGACCTTTGCGAGTGAGAAGGGGGCGGGGGGATGTTCGAATGTTGAGCCGATATGCACTTTGACTTTCGGGTTACTGTAACGCGCGAAATTCAAATGTTTGAAATTCAAAACAGGGCTCGCAAAGCCCTGTGAGTCGAGACCTATCCATAGAGCCCAAGATCGTCTCTCTACGACTTCCAACGTCGAGATCGAAGAGCGTAACGGACGGACGCACGGACGCCGAGCGTGGTGTGGTGTCGCCCGGCTGAGGCCGGGCGAAATAACCGCCCCCCTCCCCCCCCCCCCCCCCTTCCAATAGGCGATCCTCTTAGAGTGGTGGTTGAAAAGCATAGTAAGCGACAAGGCCGCTTAGTAGAGGTTTTGCGGTATATAACTCTTCTTTGTCCGCCGAAAGACGACATACCATAACAAGTCTCTTTTAAAAAGCGGAGTGGTTTTGAGCTTTGAATTTTTACTGAGATTGTAGCAAGGCCCTTTCCGGTTTCGTGCAGCTTCTCTGACTCTACTCGCGACTACACTTTTTGGAGTGGTCTTGCTACGCAACATTGGTATCGCTCGGGTTTAATTCTTTATACCAAGAAAATCATCTTTTCAGACTAAATTTAAAAAAAGACACTGGATTCTAACGCAAAACTACAGGTTAATTGTGAGAATGATTTGATGTTGGCTTGCCATGAGCTCTTCAGCGATGTCAAGACCGCCGCTCTGCAACGCACGAGTGCCAAGATATAACAAACCAAAATCTGCAGTTTTTATCGCGTTTTGGTTACTTTAGCCCTCTCATTGACCTTTTGAAACTTTTTGTTGTCGGATTCTTGCTCAGGAGGTCGAGCGCTTCATTTTGATATGCGATTCGACTAGGTTCGATGAAGTTTTGACTTTTCGCGGACATTACTTCGGGATACTGTAGCGCGCAATTTTTAAAACTTGTTATTATTTCGACGTCACAGTTCGCGAGAGTAGTCCGAGGGCTACCCGTCGATGTGTCGAACTCAACCCAGCGACGTCAGACAAGCGAGTTATTAAGCCCGAAGCAAGCGTGTCTTTTCCAATTTTCGACGCGTTTTGGTTACTGTAGCTCTCTGTTTAAGCTTTTAAAACTTGTTGTTGTCGGATTCGTGCTCAGGAGCTCGAACGCTTCACTTTGATATGCGATTTGACTAGCTTCGGTCAACTTTTGTCTCAAAATGGGCCTCACTTTGGGATACTGTAGCGCGCGAGTTTGAAAACTTATTTCAGTTTTGAACACTCAGATGGCGAGAGTTGTCCGAGGACTACCCGTCGATGTGTCGAACTCAACCCACCGACGTCAGACAAGCGAGTTATTAAGCCCGAAGCAAGCGTGTCGTTTCCAGTTTTCGACGCGTTTTGGTTACTGTAGCTCTCTGTTTAAACTTTTGAAACTTTTTGCTGTCGGATTCGTGCTCAGGAGCTCGAGCGCTTCACTTTGATATGCGATTTGACTAGCTTCGGTCAACTTTTGTCTTAAAATGGGCCCCACTTTGGGATACTGTAGCGCGCGAGTTTGAAAACTTATTTCGGTTTCGACCACTCAGACGGCGAGAGGAGTCCGCAGGCTACTCGACGATGTCTCAAACTCCACCCTACGACGTCGGACGAGCGAGTTATTAAGCCCGAAGCTAGCGTGACGCACGTACGTACGTACGCACGTACGTACGTACGCACGTACGCACGCCGAGCTCTTGATAGGGTTCGCTCGGCTGAGGCCGAGCGAAAAAAGGGGGAGGGTAGGTATGGGCGGTCCCGAGTCGAGTGTGTAGGGATGGGCGGTTAACGTGCAAAGTATACTAGAATTTCCGCCCCGTCCCGCGTCGCTCCCTCCCCTCCGTTTGTGTAGGTATGGGCGGTTTTGCACGCAAAGTATACGCGAACGCCCAATCGACCTAGAGGGTAGGTATGGGCGGATTACGGTAGCCCGCCAAATTCAAAATTAGTCATAAATGCATGGTCCCGCATGGAATTTGTATTTTACGCATTGTAGACCCCTCAAAATCCATATATAAAGCAGATTAAATTACTTCAAATCACTCATTCGAGCACACTTTTCAGAAATTCGACGCAAAAATGCTGCTTGTTACCAGTCTGAATGAGGTCTTCTGCTTGGCCTTCGCCCAAATGGCCCTCAAAGCAACCTATAGAAGCCTCAAAGCACAATATCCGTGCTCTACTAGCACTTTTTGCATGGTCACGTGACCTCTAACGACTTGTTTGTTTGCGGCGCTGATTGGTCGGTCGACTGGCTGAGTCCTCTCTGATTGGTCGATATGGGGCTATTACAGTCGAAAGCATTGGTGAAACCTTGGCACTGTGCCAACATTCTGCCCTGATAATTAGGCATTCGACTAGGGATCGCGCACGCGAGCAGCCACTCGGCGCCTCTAATCAGTAGTCTTCTACACAATTTGATGATAAAAACTACCGAATATCACTACCATTTCATTATAATAGAGGTGGCCACAAGATTTGGCAAAGAAATTGGCGCGATTCTAACGTAAAGCATCGCCCTGTGCGTAGTAGATATGGCGTGTTGCGTGTTTACCTCTCCTTGACAACATAGTTCTACCCGCGCGACGCATGTTTCGTAGCTCCAAAGCACTTGTTCTAGCAATATTACCTGCCTCGA
>JASAMZ010006747.1:0-16621 GCA_030248115.1 Linhomoeus sp. GSCO2_2 | reverse complement strand
ACTTGGCCCACTTTGGAGCAACCGGAACGCGATTACGAAGATGACTCAGCAACACAAGTGATACGTGACACTCCTTGAGTGTCAGATAGGCACTCCGCGTGATTGTTTTAGCAGACGGGGCACAGAAACTCCAACAAGTGTTGCATACCCGTTAAATTTGTTTGTTCCCAATTGTTTCAGTGTAGAACTAGGATCTATAGCCCGGGGTGGGGCTGAAGCCGATGTCAAAGAAGATTATAGGTCGATGTGGCGCAAGTGACGCGTTGGAGCAGGCTGTACTGACGACGATGAACGCAGGCTGTACTGACCGCTGACTGTCTATTATAGCCACTCACAATGTAGAATGCCAGCGGCGCCCCAATTGTAGAGGCGCGCCTTGTCTACGCTACACAGCAGGGGCTCCCCGCTATGCTCCGCAAGAACTCGGTTCGATTGCGCGTGCGTAGACGCCATTCTGAGCGCATCTTATATGGACGGCGTACTGTAGGCGCACCAAAATCAATGGCGGACGGTATTTTTGGAATGCGCGAAATTTTTCATAGCGTGAGTATTCGGCCGAAATCAGGCTAAATACACAATACACACATCGCCAAACAAACGACGGATTCGCGTTCTACGGCGTCAGAAAGCTAGATACAACTGTCAACGCAATTTTGAAATTTCGACTCCGGGACACAATTTTTGGGCGGTCCTGGCGCCGAAATCAGGGTAAAGGCGTCAAAATCGAAAACAAACACCGGATTCGTGTTCAGCGTCGTCGGAAACCCCCGAAACAAGTGAAACCTCAATTTCGAAAATTTGACTCCGGAATTCAAAAATTCGCCACGGCTGGGGGTGTGGTACCTCAAAGTGGTCAAGACACTTCGTCTAGACCAACTTTTAACGCGGAACACGACGCAATGGTCAATTCGCCGCTAAAGGCACACTTTCCATCTTTTTTTTTGACTCAATGTCAAAAATCCGAATTTTCCGCTCGGGACCCGGGACTTTTGCCACCGCATATCTCCCCGAAATACACAACCGATCTCGGCGGTTTCGGTCTCGATTGAAAGGTAATATGAATGCGCAGGTCGCGTCGAAGAGTTTGCGTGAATCCGCCGTCGCAAACTGGAGTTACGATTTTTTAAAATGTTTTAAAAATTTTTTTGAAATTCAAATCTTCTACCGAAAATTTCTCGTGTCTTACCACCGAGGGAGCCCAATTTAGTATGGTTCGAAGAGCATCCAAGGGGCTACAACATATCCAAAAATCATCAAATTCGATCCACTTTTGCGAAAGTTATGGCGTATTTTTTTTTTATTTGAACCAGAAAATTCGAATTTTTGAATTTTCGCAAAATTCTTCCACCGCCAAGTTTTTTCACCCCCCCCCCTAGCACGCTGCGCGTCGTCATAAGTTATCTTTTAAAAAATTTGGTTCCCAGGCTTTTTTTAGTGTGAGCGCTAGCGCGCGTCACGCCCAACTGTAGCGTTTATGCCTCCTATAGCACTCCTTCGCTTTTCAAGCGGCGGAGTGCCAACAAACGGGCGCCAACTCTTCGCAGGGTGTTATCGACGCCATCAGGTGACAAGATGCCAATCGAGGGGGTGGTGATGTGAGCGTAGGTATAGTCTTCAACGAAACTCGCTACCGGTAGCATTGGACACAGAGATTTAAGGTTATGTAAACAAGCTGTGTGTGTAAAAAGTTCAACCTATACTTTGTGTCTGTCAAATCTTGGTGAACAGTATAGTGAATTTCATTCGCATAATTAGCCGTATCTAGAGAAGGTATCTTGAAAACGCGTACCACAACTCAAGTGCAGCCATTACCACGATACGGTTGTCTGTACAACTGATCTAAAGCTCAGTGATATCGCCGCGTTCGCTATATAGTATCGGCATGATACGACGCCGTTCATCTGAAGTTTTATACCCGTGGGAATACACCACATCGAACAAAAATGCTTGCCAACTGTTTGGTGCAGTCGTTCTCTACCAGGAATTTCGTTTGGTGTACGTATTTCTGCGTTTATGACGGGGAAAATGATTGGGCACAGATAAAGCGGTATGCCCACAGATAAATGGGTATCTTCACAGATGACTTTTCACGGCCGAGGCTGTGGGTGTTTTGCACAGATAAATGTGTAACATCACAGATGAATGTGTATTTTCACAGACGAATGTGTAACTTCACAGATGAATGTGTAACATCACAGATGAATGTGTTACATCACAAATGAATGTGCCACATCACATTTATTGGGTGAATAATGCTGACAGTTTCTTCAAATAGTCCAAAGCAGAATATTCCTTCCGGTTCAGGCTATGCTTAGGCTCGCCCTGCGCCCACAGCGCACAAGAGTCAGTCGGCGTCGCAGTCTGGCGGGTCGAAGCTTAGGTTTAACGCGACCGGTGACCGACTTCGGGGCGCGCGGAGCGCACCCTGAAGTTGGTGGTCGCGCTAAGCCTCAGTTTTCGACCCGTCAGGCGCGACGCCGACCGAGTTTTAGTGCAAACAGTGGGTGGAATAAACACTCCTCCATCTACTTCACCGCCTGCTCAGGCCGGCTGTGCCTCTTCCCTGCATTTTCTACATGTCAAACTTGTAGGATGGCCAATGCCTCGCTACTTACACACTTATCTGTGATGTTACACATTTATCTGTGACGATACACATTTATCTGTGATGTTACATATTTATCTGTGATTGTACGCAGTGTGTGCGGTTCGCGGCCTTCATCTGTGCTCTTGCACATTTATCTGTGAAGATGCACGTCCATCTGTGACCTGCGCGCTTTTCATCGGTGGCAATACCGATTTATCTGTGGCCAACCCGCCCACCCGTTTATGACGCCTTTGTCTATTTGTAGAATTTTGGCAAATTGTGGCGCATTTCTATGAAATTCCACAATTGCAAACAATTTTGTTTGTGTTACAAATTTTCCGCGGTCTATGCTCTTTCCATTTCTGAAGAAATTTCGCCGCTAGTCCACCAGGCGATAAAGTCGGTTTTCGACATTTTTATATTTTAATTGTAAATATCTCTGAATTGCAATATTTCAAAACTGAAAAATTATATCACAAATTCTTATTGGCTTACGACCTTTCAGTTTCTGCATTCACATTCGTCAATAAATGACGTTCTATTTTTGTCAATTTATGAAATTTCGACAAACAATTGCGCATTTCTATGAAATTCCCCATTTGAAAAAATTTCTTTTGTGTTACGAATTGTTCACGGCCTATGCTCTTTCCATTTCTGAAGAAATTTCGCCGCTAGCTCATCAGGTGAAAAAGTCGATTTTCGACATTTTTGGAATTTAATTGTGAATATCTCGAAAATTCGAAATTAGCAACAGAAACGGACATTGGATCCATACTCAGCGACCTTGACTCTACTTGACCACATATGTCACATGTTTTACTTCGGTGCCACGAACACACAGACAGACAGACAGACAGACATTGTCATCCGTATATATACACCTCGCCGCGCTGAGGCGCGGCGAAAAAATTTTGTTGACGTGGAGAAACCAGAAGCCGCTACGCCGATGATTGTTTGACTATTCGGTGTCAAAACGTAAATGACAAAACCAGAATAAAGCGCAGCAAAATAGCAAAATGGTCGCCGAGGATTGAACCTCGGTCGGCTCGCACGTTTTTGCGCGCGATCCGGCGGCTTTCCCGCCTACGACGCCATGCTGTCGCATCACAGCGCTTCTCAAAACGGCGCTCTTATACTCTCAGTTGGCGTCTATTCAGCATGAGCAGACTACGGTGCTTTAGCACGTCCGCACGATCGATATGCCCCGTAAGCACCGTAACATTGCAAATAGAGATAATTTGTCGAAAAATTTCAAACTTCAAACGTTACACCCACACTCATTTTCAAATTAGCAACAGCAAATCTCATCGGATCCGTAATCGGCGACATCGACTCTACCTGACGCCGTCTGTCACGTGTTTTACTTCGGCAGGACAAACAAGCTCAGAGTAAAAACTGGGTACCCGATGATGGTTGATTGGCATTGTATAGTGTTTTGTGCATTTGAGGAGTATATTCCATAGAGTGTCAGAATAGTCAGTTGAGCATTTCTTCGGGGAGTATCGCCGCAGTTACCTCGAGTTTCCAGAGAAAGTTTGTGCCATTGTTGGGCAATCGATGCCTGTAAGGCGCATTGGTGGGTACTGATCCATAAATGGATCAGGAATGTTCGCCGCAGGCTCACTTTGGAATGAAGAGGGTCTAAATGGGACGACGCCCTTTTCTTTTGGGTCACAAATGCGGACGGTAACGGTACCGTTGCTGTAGATTGCATAACCGCACAGTGAACAGAATTGCCGCGTTTCATCTTCGATTGAATAGGTGGCAAAAACGAACGTTGCCGGACATATCCATGGAAAATATTGCTAAGTTTTAGCCATTTGAAATTGCCGAAATCTGCCATGCTTAAAAAAACCCTTGAAAATATCCCTAATTTTGTGAATTCTAAAATCTTAAACTGCTGTATAATTACTTGACATTCTACGCCCGATTCACCCACGCAAAGATATTTTGAATTTTGTTGTTTGAAATTGTCGAAATTTGGCAATTTTGAAAAGAACCTTGAAAATATCCCTAATTTCGTTAATTATAAAATCTGAAACTATTTGATAAACACTTGGTAGACTATGCTCGATACATCCGTGCAAAAAAGTTGTGAAATTTAAGCTGTTTGAAATTGTCGAAATTTGGGAATTTTGACAAAAACCTTGAAAATATCCCTAATTTCGTTAATTATAAAACCTTAAACTATTTGATAGATACTTGGCAGACTATGCTCGACACATCCGTGAAAAGAAATTTTGAAATTTAAGCTGTTTGAAATTGTCGAAATTTGGGAATTTTGACAAAAACCTTGAAAATATCCCTAATTTCGTTAATTATATTCGCTGAAACTATTTGCTAAATACTTGGCAGACTATGCTCGATACATCCGTGCAAAGAACTTTCGAAATTTAAGCTGTTTGAAATTGTCGAAATTTGGGAATTTTGAAAATACCCTTGAAAATATCCCTAATTTCGTGAATCCAAAATCCAAAACTATGTCACAAATTCATCGCGTCTTATGCCCTTTCCATTCCAGCAAAAACTTTGCCGATACGACTTGTGAATAAAAGTGTCATTTTTGACATTTTCATATTTTAATTGTAAATATCTCGAAATAGGGAAATTAGCAACAGAAACGGACAACGGCACGTTACTCAGCGCATTCGACTCCATTGGGTGGCACTAACCGTCACGTCTAGTTGTTTGACACACAAACACACACAGAGGCAGCGTTTCATACAACAATTCGTTTCAATTGTTGTATAGTATAGTATAGTATTGGCCGAGGATTTTGCATTGTTGTATGGTATAGTATTGTATAACTCTCAGAAATAAATTGTTGTATAGTATAGTATAGTATGGCTTCAAAAATTTCAATTGTTGTATTGTACAACAATACAAATTGTTGTA
Organism: Linhomoeus sp. GSCO2_2; assembly: GCA_030248115.1. NCBI lineage: Eukaryota > Metazoa > Nematoda > Chromadorea > Monhysterida > Linhomoeidae > Linhomoeus > Linhomoeus sp. GSCO2_2. The sequence goes on along the minus strand of JASAMZ010006747.1, from coordinate 11,139 downwards.
TGGTAAAACAGGGAACAGTCCAAAAATTTCACATATGGGTAAGATTTCAGTGTGCAAAAAGAGGCGCAAAGGTATTGAACAGTGCTAAATCGGTATCAAACTTAGATGAAGTCGAACAACATAGCATGTGTTTTGCTCGTAGTGCCACGGGTGTGAGTTTTGGAGGCCTCTCATGTGAAAAATTACTGCACACAACATCTCGATTACTATACAACAATGCGTTGTTGTATAGGATTCAATTGTTGTATAGTATGTTATAGTATGGCAGACCGGATATCAATTGTTGTATAGTATAGTATTGTACAAGAAATGCGAAAAGAATTGTTGTATAGTATAGTATGCTATACTATAACATACTATACAACTATACAACAATGCATTGTGGTATTGTATGAAACGCTGCACAGAGGAACGAACAGACAAGAGCGTCCGTATATATACTCGCCGCGCTGGGGCGCGGCGAAAAAAGTTCGCGGACTACACATCGTCATCTGTATATATACACATCGCCGCGCTGAGGCGCGGCGAAAAAAGCGCTGAACTTCATGTGTATGTGACATATAAATCGTCGCAGGCCAACTGTTAGATATTCCGTCTACCATGTGCGAGTTTGACGTTGGCGAAAGGCACGAGAGACTGTAAAGTGGAGCGCGACGGCGAAAAGGGGCGCACAACGACCTCTGGCGAGGTTGGCTTGAGTGGCTATTTGTTATCGTGCAGTACGGCAGTTGATGCCACCTCTGCTGTACGTGGTTAGGTGTGTACTTATTGAGTTTTAGTAGTAAACAGGATTCTCTGCAAGAATGTCCATCATGTTCTTTCTAATCAACGGATAAACGCGCTAGACAAACAACATCACCCGCTGTTTTCTCTTCCATTGCACGAGTCGATGGAGCTTTGCATCAGATTGAATACTGGTACGTATATTATTGCAGTGGTCACCAGTATACCTAAAATTTTGAGTGAGCGAAATCAAAGTACAATGCGTTGAATGATGTCTATCTGCACTGTATGTATGTAAGTGACGCAAACTAAATTCATCTATAGACCTAATCTATATTCACATTTCTAGTGTAATTATATCAAACTAAGGCATAAATACGGATGTCACGGCAGACAACGAAAATTGCGAAAGGCCCGAAGTTCGCTAGCGCAAAAACAAAGCTGGCTTCTCCGTATGCAAGATGGCAGAAAGGAATGCCGCCGTCTGCGGCGATGTCGCCTGTCGTGAGCGAGGCGCGAAAAGGGGGGCGGTCCTCTTGTCAGCAACAACCTCTGACGATTGGGACGACGGCTTCACGCTCGTGAGGACTCCATCGATTGGCGCCCAGGGGTTTTTCTGACGGCCGCCCTGTATCCATAGTCTCTCGAGCTCGTTAGCCGCTCACTGGACGACAGGGGGGCCAGTCTGCGTGTTTGGTTAGCGGCGCCTGAAGGAGTTTGACAAACATCTGCAGCGTAGGTGTCCACCCGCGAAAGCTGGAATAACCTCCCACCCTTCCCCCCCCCCCCCCATCCCCCCCCTCCGCCCCCCCCCCCCCCCTCTCGCCCGCCCGCTCAGACAGTGGGCGGCGAGGGCTGTTCTAATCCCGCGAGCGGTAGACGACTCCCCCCACCCCTTTCCAAGGTGCAAGCAAACAAACAGGGGGGGGGGGGGGGGGGGGGGGGTGTGGGAGGATACCTGCCTCCTACTTCAGTGGAGAGGGGGCCGCTTCTTCGCGCGATTGTGCCGTTGTCTGTGTGCGTTTTCGAAAAGAGAGAGAGAAAGCGGGGAAGTGCCGAGACCGTCCCTCTGTGTCTTTTGGCCGTCGGAAAGAAGATCGCTTTCGCTGGGCCTTTGTTCCTGACTCTCGAGCGTTCTAACGCCTTTGGCGCTCTCCGAGGGAACCGCCCCACTTGACACTTGAAGGAGCGCGAACCGCCAACCGCCCTCCAGAAGTCAGGCCGCCCGACCGTGAAATCTTTCATTTTGAAAGAGAGTCGAAGCGAGACGCCCTAATTTCAGTCTAATAGCGATGGACCTCTCAATGAGACCGTTGATTGGGCTGCTGATTGCTTCTTGTCTGGCGACAGCTCATGGAGGTGAACTATCGTGAGCCATTCTGCAGACTACATACATTGACCCTCCCGTGTCAATTTTCAGGCCTATTCGACTACTTCATGGTTCCGCTGCAAAGCGACGTCCACACAGAGAACGGTCGAGACGACAGCAACGCTATTGACGAGAGCAGCCACGTACATAGTCCCGAGAAGTTCGAGTTGACGCCTACCGTATCCCCGCAAATCTCGGTGGGAGACATCTGTCGAATCCCAAGCCCTCCACGACCGGCGCTCGATCCGGACCACTATTTCGAGTGCATTCGTCAAGAGAACAAACCGGGACTGAGGTGACGTATGTGTGACAAACGTTGAATATCTGCAGTATGCTTAGCATACACTATTGATGAGTTCAGCAAAGTCTACATACTAGGCAAGACTTCAATCTTAGTCTACCGTAACCCTAGCACCAGCTTCAGACGCGACATGGGCATGTGGCTGCTGAACAAATGCGTGGACGGCTTCACGTTCTCGGAGAAGGATGGCCGCTGCACCTCCAAGCGCGTGATCCGCCGCCAGCAGCAGCTCTGCGCCAGTCCCCAGCGCTCGCAGTACTCCTTCTGCAACACAGGCAATCAGCAACAGATGCAGCAGAAGAGTGGAATGACGGTAAACTTGACTACCTACTAATTTATGCCACAGTGTGGTTTCTTCACACACTCTCCTTCAGCAGTACAACGTAATGGGCCAGCAGCAGGCCAACCAGATGCAGATGCAGGGCTGCAACTGCCAGCCGGCACAACAGAGTCAACAGCAGATGCAGGTTGGCCATTCACGCTCGCATAAGGTCGACACTTCAATGGCGCCCCACTCGCCCCTCACCATGTTCATGAATTGTAACTCCACCGAATGTTATTGGTGGCTTATTGGAGGATTTACTGTACAGTACCTACCTGACCCTCTTCCAATACAGGTGGTCGCCACCATCAAGATGGTCTGCTACTGTCCTCAGCCGCAGCAGCAGGTCCAGCAACCGATTCCGCGACCCGCCCCTCCCCCAGTGATGCAGCCCGTCGCCCCTCCGCCCCAGCAGCCGGCCGTCAGCATCCAGATCAGCTGTCCCTGTCCTCAGCAGCCCCAGTGCATCTGTGACAACAGCCAGAATCAGAGGATCGACCGCAACCAGCCACAGCCCTGCGCCATGGGTATGAGTCCCAATTCTGATGATGATGATGAAGAACAGTACATTACCAATTAGCTTTCCTGGATAGCTTGGGTCAAGGTTGTGGTTATCCCCCTTCCCTTGCGATGCCAGCAGCCAGTTCAACTGGTCGAAAGGCTCAGCTGAACCCGCGCAAGCGGTGTTTCAACTGCAGCTGACTAGGTCGGGGGTAGTGATGGCAACTTGAAAACCGGGTAAGTACTTACCCGGTTTTACCCAGTTTTTTTAAACCGGGTATACTTACTTCGTACTTACCCGGTTTAGTTTTGCGTACCCGGTTTTACTTTTACCCAGTTTTTCGCCGCGTTTACTTACCTGGTTTCAGGCCGAAAACCGGGTACCTGGTTTACTTACCCTCTACCAAAACTTGGGTAAGAAACCGGGTAAACAGCTGTAATTTTGCAGCTTATGCTTCCGATACCATACCTGTTGAGTGTGCAAAGTAAAATTGCAACATTTCTTGATGAATAAATTTCGCTTTGCACTCCTACAATAACTTCATCAACTCAGGAACAATTGACAGTACGTGAAGTTTTAGCGAAGACCACTCCAGTTCTTGATGAGAATCTGCACCACCAAACAATAAGCTCAATGAATGATGATTTAAAATGAAAATACCGTCGTCATCTCCGTACCTAGTTAGTGTACCTTAAGTGCCTGTGGAAGTTTTGTATTTGAGTAGTATCGACACTACCTCGTCTGCTTCAGTTTAAGTTAACGCAATAGCTGCTTAAACTTGTTTTGCTTCATTTCACGAACCACAAATTTGGCTCATAAATTTGCGCTGGTGAATGCGAAGTGTTGTATAACTTCTGGAAAAACATAGGTGTCAACACAACGCAGTAATTTTGGCTTTCTGATGGTTCAGAAATCGAGATTTCTACTTGAGTTTACTTACCCGGTTTACCCGGTTTTATGTCCAAATACTTACCCGGTTTTCGAAAAACTGGGTATACTTACTTGTACTTACCCGGTTTTCAAATTTCAGATTTTACTTACTTTTACTTACCCGGTTTTAAAATCCTCAAAGTTGCCATCACTAGTCGGGGGGACTGGGCTAATGCGTTGGGCGGAAACGCTTAACGGGCCCGGCGAGGTGCCACCTTAGGGTGCGGGGATAAGAGCTCCCCACCGCCTCTCCAACCCCAATTAGAATGCCCAATGGCATACTGTATTCGTTTATTAGCGCAAGGCGGCGCCCAAGGCGCGAGGGAGAACGCCATCTGCAGCTGGATGATCGACCCTCTGGCGACCAATCCAGGGGACCAGAAGAGCTTCCTCCAGTGCCAGCCCGTGGCCATGAACCTGTACTGCGGCCGCTGGAGAAGGATGCCCTGCGAGTTCGACACCATCTTCGACGTCCAGCAGCAAGTCTGCGACTGGGACCCCAGTGAGGATTTGTCGATTGTCCTTTGTGTGTGGTTTGCGCTGGACGCAACTCGAAGAGGGTACATATGCATAACTGACAAGCCGTGTCAGTGCCGAGATTGTTGCTCAGAGGTGCGCATCTGCATTGACTAGTCTGCAGAGTGACAATTGCTTCTGCGATCGACACAAGTCTGCACTACTTGACTTGACCCTGGCGTTTACTCCCATCATTTCCAGACCAGACGCCGGGTCAGCTGGGTCCCCCTGAGTACCAGCCCTATCAGGGTCCCACCCAGCCTCCCGTTGCGCCAGTACCCATGAGCCAGACGCAGAACTGCGGTTGCGGCGGCGGCGGCATCCAAATCGGCATCTGTATCGGCGTACAGATGCAGTGCCCCGGCCAAAGCGTCTGCCAGCCCCAAGGAAGCAACTGTAACCCCTGCTGTTACTACAGAAGTTCTGCTGTTGCCAACAGATACAGTAGGAAGTGATGTAGAGGCGCTACAAAGTGCCGGTTTGCTACAGTAAGCGTGCAATAGCGACAACCGATTTGTTGTGAGATGTTGCCGTAGTCGCGAAGCAGAAGTATTCGAGAGACTGTCGAGGTACTGAACTGGCGTGATGTTGAAGCTATTTCAAATTGTTGCGGTAGTTGTTGAGCGAATGCCAATGTTGTGCTAACAGTGCCTTCTCTCTGCACGCTACGAAATTCGAGATTAAGAGCCGTGAGTACAACGTCTTTCACTTAATGTAGTAACGCTGTCTAGTTTATACCTGCACACGCATCGTGGTGTTGTTGTTAGTCGTAGATTCGCCGATTACCTTCTTTTGCTGCTGTTGTGTCACCGATGCCGCTGCTGTCTCGCGCGAACCAAATCCGGTTTTCGAGGATCGCTTCTAGTATCCTAAATGGATGATAAAAGTGGGCCCATTTCACTGAATTACGCATCCTTTCTGCCGGAAGGGCGTCGCCCTTCAATCGACTAAGTACTTATGCCCACGCTCGCACTCACTCGCTCACTCACAGAGGCTCCACTTTTCGCAGAAATTGCGCCAACTGGTTGCTGAGCAGGTGTCGTTTGCGGGAAAGTCTGTCTAGCTCCTGGTAGGCCGTCTGACAGATGAAGTTGCGCCTCAAATTGTATTCCGTCTGACACTTGGCGTCCACACTTGGATGGCACGTCTGAAAGTTTGCCTAACGTGAAGTGTAAAGCGCAATGATACGATCAATGACCATGATGTGCTAGATGAATAACAGTAACCTGAACGAATCTGTTTTGAACCATCTTTCGGACGCTGTCGCTAGTTTCATCCGCTTGATGCGTCGAACTGAAAACGACACACGTCACTGGTGAATCGGAGAATTGAACCTTGTTTCCCAGCAGTTTAACGTCAGTTGTCAGCCGCAATTTGGGAACCTGCAATGAATGGCATCAGGGACGACTTCATGTCCGCTCAAATCGAGACGCAGAACAAATAAACTTGCTGGCATGTGACAACTGCCGTCGCAGTCATCAACGGTGCTTTCGCTAGCAACTTCAAGCGAGCTGCCAAGAGAGTTCCACTTGCGCAGCTTCGCGCCTTCTCCGAGTAACAACTCGTCTTCCAAGTCCTGTCCATCGTACTGGTCGTCGCGGGTAAATTTCACGATAGGCGCTGGCTGCGAGGGTGATTTCTGGGCCGACACCAGGTTGTATTCCTAATGATAATATCGCACTGAAACCCCCGCATGTCACTCTGTCAAAATTACGCATCGCTGTTGGCGGTCACACATCTTTCAGCCGCTCGACGACGCTCGGCTCATAGATCAGGCAGTAGACGCTGCCGAACTGCTGCATGGGGTCCCAGACGAAGAGGAATTCTTGAACTTCCTTCGCCTTCTGAACAACTCTGATTGTTTGGCCTCTGTGGCGAACGCGCATACATTACATTACGAGCGTTGCAGTAGTAAATAGGCCAATAGTACCCCCCCCCCCCCCCCCCATTAACTTTCTTCCCCACACTGCATGCTTTCCACGTTTCAGGTGTACAGAGGGTGGGTGGCTTATCCAAGGATTCACGGCACAATACCAGCAAGCTTTGACCAGAATTTGACACCTGCAACACTCTGGAGACCTTGTCGCGGTCAGCGCTGAATCTATCCCGATCCTCCTCCTGTGCTTCCTCTGTTGCCGGGGCTACGTAATCGTAAGCAAATCGTTCCAGTTCGCTCCTTTGAACCAGTTTGACGGGCTTCCCCACGACCAGAGAGCCCAAGTCGAGCTGCTGCTTGCTCTCTTCGCTGCATTTGAAGGGCACGATGCCGCTAGTTGTAGACGTCTCTGCGAAGTGTAGCGAAGCGCGCACGGTACGTGCCAAATCTGGACGTCTTCCAAATGAGAGGTGCGAGCTTCACTCACTGCGTTTCACGACCTTTGTGACTCTCAATTTTCCCGCCATTCTCTTGGGCTCTTTTGACAATCTATGGCAGTAGTCTTGTAATGAATTGACAGCTAAAGCCTAGGCACACTGCCCTGCGTGTTAGAGCAGACCGGCATCTACCAAGGTTTATGGATTGTCGCAGTGGAGCGTGATTCCGCCTAGTCTTATATGGGAGCTGCCTCTCCACCGGAGAACAGACACAGATTTCAACGCCGTTTTGTCGGAGGTCGCTCCCTCTCTGGACACACCATCGTAAACGCAAAACGATCACAGACGTACGCTCAGCGCACGATTCCAACTCCTATCGTCTTGTAGCCATTGTGCCAATCGAATCACATCACGAGTCAGCAGCTATCAGCCGAATCGAATGTAGGAGGAGGCCGGTCTGGGGGCCGGCGATTGACGCTTTCCCATCCTGTAGCGCAAACTGAAAAACCTTCCGTGCCGCTGCCTTAGGAGGGAATCGAGGTCCATGGGGTGGCGAGAGACGGCCAGCGCCAGACGGGGATAGGCTGAACAGGACGTCCAATGTATGTTGAGTAAAAGTGTCATCTGGCATTGACCGTTTTCCCGCCACGTCTTACTTTCGCGCTTCTGATCTACACTACATATTGTTGCAGGCAATTGCCGTCTTCAGACAATAGCCGTCTAGGCGGCCATTGCCTGCGGCACGTAGATTGAACTTTTAAAGAGACAATTACTGAGCCCTTTAAGTAAGTTGTATTGGCAAACCTCACCTGACTGTCTCCATGTAGGTCGTCCTCGATTGATTATCAGAACGCCTTCGTACCTCGGAATCGACAGGCGTACCGCGCCGCTTGCAAGAAGTGGTAATAGTAGCACTAGAATCACTAGAACTCTCATAGCGCGTATCTTCTAGGCTTTCTCTCGTCTACTGCCACTCCGACCTCCTTCCAAGCAAAGTGAGTGGTTGCCAGAGATGGCATTCGACCCATTACCTCCCTCTGCCCACAGACTCGGCTGGGCGCCTTATGCTGCCTACGCTCTAGAAGAAGGCGTTAGGCGAAGATGTCAGCCGATCGCGTCATACTCCAATTAGGCCCGTTTCCGGCTTCGTCAAGCTGGAAGGAGCGATGGATTGGAGTGTGTATCTCGACTATAGATTTGGGGAAAGTTGCCAAGACTGCAGGAGTGACGTCGTGGGAACGCGCTGTTTGACAAAACGAAGTTAGATCGCAAGTGGGATGTTCCACACTGCAGCTGAACTCTTGCACCTCTCTCCTCCCTAGAGAGGAGAATATTGGTCGATGACGATGAAATGCAAGCTTGCCGAACGGCTGTTGTTTTGCGCAACAGAGTCAGCAAATGACGCATGAATGGATCAAATTCTTACATAAGGGAAGTTGTATCCAGAACACCCGCGCATAGGCAACGAAATGCAATCGCGCAATGCCAATGGACCCACTCTTTGCGCAGAAACATGATACACATTGTGCTGCTGGGCGCCTCCATCAGTATTACCCAAGAGAAAGCTGCGACGGGCTCAGCCAACGATCGGCAAGCTGTCTGTATTTCTCGTGTAATAATGCGGAGTTGTCAACATTGAACGGGAGGCAATAAACAACACCCAAAACCACGCATGTGAATTCCAACAAAATGCACCTGAAAGTCGGTCTGTTCCCCTTCCCTGGACGGACAACTGAATGCGCCTTTGTCAATAGAACACTCAGAGAAGGGAAACTATGTTCAAATGTGGGTTTGACCACGCAGCTGCTGGGCTTCATGTTGGAGTTGGCCAACGTCAGTCATTCCGTGGCGCAACTCGACTTCTCCGCTGGATTCGGTAGACCGAATCGGACGACCGGACGGTGGAGTGGTGCGTTGCATCCAGATAATGTCGTTTGTCTAACAACAGAGCACACAGCTGGACTTACCCAAGATGACAAGACAAATCAGGATGCCCAGCGTTGTCATAAAGACAAGATAAGGACAAGGCAATTAAAATGAGCATCTTGGACAAACTAGAGAATTGTCCTTTGTCAGTTGCACTTACTCTGTACATGAATTGGCCTACCGTAAATTCTCTAATAAACGGGCACTCTCTAATTGACGGGCACTCTCCAATAGACGGGCAGGGTAGGCACCCTTCGCGAAAATAAACGGGCACTCTCCAATTAACGGGCATGCCCGTTTGTTGGAATTAGACACTGACTTCCTAAAGGCAACCGTACAACTTGGAACATCAAGTTTCGCAACCTGAAGACGTGATTGAGCTTCGTAAGAGATGCACTGGCCATGAAAACTCCACAGAAAGGAGAGAATTCAGTTTACTTAGGCCATAAACTGAAGTTTGGTGCTGCTTTGCATGCATTTGTTGACGCGCTGACGACCTTTCAAGCGAATGTTGGACCTGGCCACATGGTTTGAAAATATAAACGGGCAAGTAGTATAGAGTGGCTCTTTGGGGGAATGTACTACGGATCTTTGGGGGAATGTACTACGGGCGGATCTCTTTGGGGGAATGTACTACGGATCTTTGTGGGAATGTACTACGGGCGGATCTCTTTGGGGGAATGTACTGGGCGTGATTTTCCGCCAGATTTCGTCACTCTCGCCGCTCGGCTTCGTTTGCTGGGGCGTCGCGAAAAATCCTTTCTGAAAACAATCCACAATTTAGGAAGAAATAAATCACCAAATATTTAGAGTATTGACATTGGAATGAACAACAGACCTCCGCCTCCTCGTTCTCCATTTTCTCTCGCCGCTGCTTGACGCGATCGCGGCACTTCTTGGAAGGTTTGCGCTTCTTCACACAAGGGATTTTCTCTGGAAAGGGCGCAAGTAACATCTGTGTGTCCCAACAATACGCGTTTCACTACGACACAACGCGCAAATCGGTACCCCATCTCTACGGATATATCGGCCGCAATGCCACCGACCAAGTAGTGAATTGCGCGCGTGTAGAAACAACATTCTTGTTTCTACCGCACCCTCTTGCGCGGGCCGCCCGATCTGGCGTAGAGCACGAGCACGGGGTGCGCCTGAACCGGGAGCCTGTCGCTCTTCCAGAAGGCCTCCTCCGCGTCTTGCGCGCTCCCTAAGTTCACGAACGCGGTGCCAGAATTGCACAAAGACGCCGGAGCGTACCCAAATACCACAGCCAGTGGTTGCACCAAGGAAGAATGAGCGTCTCAAAGGGAGGGTCGAATATCGACTGCTGTAGGGGCTGGGTCGGCCTATTCAGATTGTGAAGATATCCTCTGAGAGGGTAGAATACAGTAGTGTAGTACACACAATACGATCGCAAGCATTCCAGGTTCTTTGCTGGCGGAAGTTAGAATACTCGCTGTCATCACCTGCCGCAGTAGGTGGAGTGGACGATGGAGCGCTGGTGTGTGGACTTCGGGGAAGAGGCCGCGGAAGCCGCCCGCTCGACGAGTTGTAGGGAAGGTCGCTGATGAACAGACGCTTGGGATTCACGCGCACTCCCACTGTAAGATAATGGCGAGAAAGTCAAAATGGACCGGGGTCTGGTTGTAATAATAAAACGTTGCGAAGGTTGTCGAAAGTCTTAGCAAGGACCACAACAATAGGGTAAAAAATGCGGATGGCGTCTCACGGTCTTTAGGTTGGCTGTCAAGGCTCCGACTCCGCCTTCTCTCCCAGGAAGTCCACACGCAGAGTGTGGCTTTGGATCCGTTTGCCCTGCAGACTGTCGCGCGCCCTCACAGCCTGCTCTTCCGTCGCGAAGCCCAGAAAGGCGCTTCTGAGACACGAACAATGTGATGATCATGCCACCCAGAAATACAACAAAATTTAATAAAGAAACCCACTTGGCAACGTTCCCCTTGCCCTGATTGTCAGCAGGTCGGGACAGCGCAGCCACTTGGCCAATTTGCCGAAATTCTTCACTTTTCTCGGCAGATCAGTGATGAACAATCGGCGGCGGTCGCGCTGCCGCCGACGCTTCTCTTCCTCTTTCAACACGTCTACAGAGGCTTTGACCAAAGGCGCCCAGTGGGAGGGAGTGGGCTCAGGATCCGATTCCGAGCCGATGTTCACTTCGGGCTTCTGCTCAGACTCTGCCGACAGTTGAATTGACAACTGGAGCGTGGGAAAGTAACAAGCTG
>JASAMZ010006746.1:0-51619 GCA_030248115.1 Linhomoeus sp. GSCO2_2 | reverse complement strand
GCTACCCGACAATGGTTCAAACTCCACCCTACGACGTTCGAACGAGCAAGTTGTTAAGCCCGAAGCGAGCGTAGACGGTACGTACGAACGTACAGACGTACGTACGTACGCACGCACGCACGCCGAGCTCCTTGATAGGGTTCGCTCGGCTGAGGCCGAGCGAAAAAACCCGCCCCCCACCCTCCCCACACTCCCCGTTGTCCCCTACCTGTCCTGCCAAATACTGTATATTGTACTCTCCAAGCCCGTCAGGAAGTTTCTACAAGCTGTTTGCCTGCTGCGTTTTCGGTAACGTTTTGCGTCGTCAGATGTTCCATTGCTGGCCGGCAGGCGTCGCTCTTGATCATTTAGACTGTAAATTCTCCAATAAGCACCTCACCCCTTGCCCTGCTTCATCGAAGACAACAAGCTGTTTTCAAAAAGTTGAGTTGTTTAGACAATACAGAGTGGTTTGTGAGTGTTTTAGAGTGGAAGAGTGAAAGAGCTGGAATTTTTGTAAAGTCTTTAGAAGCCTTTCCGGTATTGAGCACGTTCGCCCGGAGCGTGCTATTCATGCGCTACTTGCGACACACTCCTTTTCGAGGGGTTGTTGCATGGCAACATTGGGATCGCTCGGGAATAGTTTCTTGAGCAAGATAAAATTGTTCGCAAGGTTAGAGGTTAAAAAACAACAAAGAATTTTAACGTACAATTGTGCATGAAAGAACACGTCGAGAGCTTCGAGAGAAATGACGTGTCGCACGCTGCCCTACGACGTACGATGACTGAGTTACGGCCGTTTTTCATTTTCGACTTTGGGATACTGTAACTCGCGAAATTCAAATTTTTGAGTTTTGACCAGTACAGAACAAAATGATCAGTGAGTCGAGACCTATCAAATGAGCTAAAGATCGGCGCTCTACGACTTTCCTGCAAAAAAGTCGGTTCCGTGGTTTGTGTTTTACCAATTGCAAAAAAATTTTACGTCACATGAAGGAGCACGTCGAGAGCTTTCAAATGAGCCATCGCACGCCTCTCTACTACGTACGACGCGCGAGTTAGAGCAATTCTAAGTTTTTCGAGACCTTTGAGTTACTGTAACGCGCGAAATTCATATTTTTGAGTCTTGATCAATAAGAGATCAAATGATCAGTAAGCCGAGACGTATCAAATGAGCCCAAGACCGCCTTCCTACGACGCAGGACGAGCGAGTTAGAGCCGTTTTGCGTTTTAGACCTTTGGGTTACTGTAAATCGAGAAAATAAAAATTTTGAGTCTCGACTTTTGTATAGTGGAAGTATCAGTGAGTCGAGAGCTATCCATTGAGCCCAAGATCGACTCTCTACGACTTTCCAACGCCGAGATCTGAGAGCGTAACGAACGGACGAACGGACGAACGAACGAACGCACGCACGCCGAGCTCTCGTAGGGGTTCGCCCGGCTGAGGCCGGGCGAAAAAAGAAGGGGGGGGGGGGGGGGGTATTAGCAGTACTACGGTATGTCTTACTGTGGCGAGGTCTTGGCCTTCCTGACGTAGACGACGACCACGAGAATATAAAGCACTATGCTGAGTGCCGAGTAGTTCATCTGAGTGTTACTCAACAACCACTGGAAACGCACGTCGTACGTCTCCGTGCTGGAGAGGGGCTGTGGCTACGCTTTCAAAGGTTTTCAAAGGTTTCAAAGGTTTCAAAGGTTTTCAAAGGTTTTAAAAGTTTTCAAAGGTTTCAAAATTTTATTGTGGCATAGCCGCACATCATAAGGCATTGCAAGCAGGGGACGTACCACAAAGTCCAGGCAAACACAGTTCACTGGACGCTGGACCTTGCGTGCAGTATTGCGGAACTGCAGTTAGTGTGGTACACTGTACAGTAGCCTATACGTATACCAATGTGGTATACTGTAACCAATTCATGCACATCGTATACTGAATGGTAGCCTTTAGACGTATACCTACATAGTATGTCTGGTATACTTACTGGTATACTTACTTTGCGTGGGTATAGTTACATACACAAGGCCAGCCTGGAACACAACCGCTCCAACTCATTGACTGGGGCCTATACAAACTGTATCCTCAGATTGCGCTAAGCGCTTATTTGAGAGAATACCATGAAGTACCAAATAAAGGCGGCTGAAACTATCGTTTCAACCTGCCTATTTGGAGACTATACCTGTACCACTATTTGTAGATCTTACTCTATTCGGCACTTTATGGTACAGTATGAATGCAGTAGACGTGAAATAATGTTCTAGCCACGGCCCTGATGCAGAGTGGGCTACACACGGCCTCTTCAGGTGACACTGCGGTCGCATAGATTCCCAATAGCCCTTGAATCAGGACAAAGCCATAGGCGGCTCCAGCAGCCGTAAGGCTGTATCGATTTCCCCAGGTGAAGTATTTGAGTGGCACTGCCACCGCCAAAAGACGGTCCACGCTCACCTGAACACGGGCGTTGAAAGTCGTTTTGGAGGAAAGAATTTCAGGAATTCTGTGACCGTAAACAATCCCCCCCCCCCTCCCCTCTAAAAGGGTACCAATGGAGGGAGACTATGTAAAGGGGGGGGGGGGGGGGGGAGGGGGCGTGGGGGGGGGTGGGGAGCTTGGGTTGGTATAATAGGAGAGGGGATGGGTATCAGAATGTTTGCGGTATGCCAGCGTTTGTCCAATTAACAGTACATAGTACCAGCAATCCAGCAAAAACCACTCACCACCACTAGCATGAGCGGTTGCAGAGCGTCAGCAAAAGCCCAAATGAGGTTGGACGGCCGCACAAGGCACGCCTGACGCGTCAGCATGGCTGCGTCTGGTTCAGCTTGGCCCGTCACCAGCAGAACCTGCCTCACTGCCCCTTAAACAAAAATCAATTTTTGTAATTAAAGTAGGTAATAAGTTCCAGTTTCTGGTTTTAAGAATTGGAGTTTGTATTTTGACCGCCATTCTTCTAAGGAGCTGTGCTTCGTTGCAGAGAGAAAGCGAGCACTCTCCATTCTTATTGCTGCTCTGAGAGACTTTTGCACAACATTATTCAGGAAAGTTCCCCCCATTAGGGGGTAATGACAGGGGAATTTGTTCGGGCTGAAGTTGAACAGGCTGTGTATCTCAGAAGACTTCGGAGCACCAACTGAACAAATTCTGCGTGCTCTGTGTACATGCGCACAAAGTTTCTGCTCACATACCTACACATACAGTCACAGCGGGATATTGCGTTGGAAAACGCGTTTTTTTCGCCGCCCCCCAGGGCGGCGAGTATATATACGGACGCTATTGTCTGTGGGTCTGTCTGTCTGTCTGTCTGTGTGTGTGTCCGGAACAACTAGACATGACGGTTAGTGCCACCCGATGGAGTCGAATGCGCTGAGTAACGTGCCGTTGTCCGTTTCTGTTGCTAATTTCTCTATTTCGAGATATTCACAATTAAAATATGAAAATGTCAAAAATGACACTTTTATTTACAAGTCGTATCGGCAAAGTTTTTGCTGAAATGGAAAGGGCATAAGACGCGATGAATTTGTGACATAGTTTCCGATTTTGGAATTCACGAAATTAGGGATATTTTCAAGGTTTTTGTCAAAATTAACAAATTTCGACAAATTCAAACAGCTTAAATTTCAAAACTTCTTTGCACGGATGCATCGAGCATAGTCTGCCAAGTATTTAGCAAATAGTTTCAGCGAATATAATTGACGAAATTTAGGATATTTTTAAGGGTTTTGTTAAAATCCCCAAATTTCGGCGATTTCAAACAGCTTAAATTTCAAAATTTCTTTGCACGGATGTGTCGAGCATAGTCTGTCAAGTATTTATCAAATAGTTTCAGATTTTATAATTAACGAAATTAGGGATATTTTCAAGGGTATTATCAAAGTTCCCAAATTTCGACAAATGCAAACAGCCTAAATTTCAAATTTTCTTTGCACGGATGTGTCGAGCATAGTCTGCCAAGTATTTAGCAAATAGTTTCAGAGATTATAATTAACGAAATTTGGGATATTTTCAAGGATTTTGTAAAAATCCCCAAATGTTGATAATTTCAAACAGCTTAAATTTCAAAATTTCGTTGCACAGCAGATGTGTCGAGCATAGTCTGCAAATAGTTCTAGATTTTATAATTAAAGAATTTAGGTATATTTTTAAGGTTTTTGCCAGAATTTCAAAATTTCGGCAATTTCAAGCAGCTTAAATTTCAACATATCTTCGTGTGGATGCATCGGGCCCTAAGCCCAAAAGAATAGGGCGTCGTCCCTTTTTTACCCTTATCAATAGGGCGTCGTCCCATTTATACCCTTTTCAATAGGTCGTCGTCTCATTTAGACGCTTTTATTGCACTGTGTGCCTGCGGCGAATTTCTCTGATCCATTTATGGATCAGTTGCCACAATTATAAGCGCAAAGTGTGCCTGCGGCGAATCTCTCTGATCCATTTGTGGATCAGGAATCACGAACAAATCCAAGACCAATTGCGGCAATACCCCACCAGATTGTCGACTAAATGTCTAGCGGCACTTCACTATCCAGTACACATTATCGCGCACACGCTCTCAAGTTTACACTGATGCCAACGTGGTGCCACAGTTTTTAGACAAAACTTGTTGTCTTTTCCACGTTTTGCATTACAAATGTTAATCAGGTGAGAAATTTTGCATTTACATGGTGAACTGAGGGCCACTCTACTAAGTTATGTTGTTAAACCTCGCAAAAATGTCCTCAAACACAATTTATGGCAGAAAGATAGGATTATGGCTCAGGATTACGGTAGCTCCAACTGCGTGACATCTGAAGGATTTTCAGGGCGAAGAAACGACAGTAGTGAAATCCTTCTGATTGACAGAGTCGGAAGTAACCCAGTCTACATACACATGTTAAATTGCCGCCATCTGTGGACGGAAAGGCCCTTTTGTAGCCGCGGACGCAGTTTCGAACGCAAAACGGCGTTTTCGAACGCAATTTCCCGCTGGGACTGTAACACACAGGCGGATATGCGCTTCGCCACTAACGAAACGCTAGTGGGACATGTCTACCGCGGCCAATGCAAGGTACACATTCGGCGCAATGTACACAGGTGTGGCGAAACACCACGATGCTCGCGCGACAACGCAAGCAAGCACTGGGATTCACATGGTGGTGGCGCACATAAGCAGTGGACTGTGGCGGTGGCATTAATTCGTAAACTACCGACTCAGGATAGGCACACTGGTGGGCAAGCGCGTTGCAGTTCATGAAGAAAGAGGCTAATTGGAGAGTTTGGCACCCATGTTCACAGAGCACGCAGAATTTGTTCAGTTGGTGCTCCGAAGTCTTCCGAGATACACACGCAGCCTGTTCAACTTCAGCCCGAACAAATTCCCCTGTCATTACCCCCTAATGGGGGGAACTTTCCTGAAATACACTCCCTGTCCATGTCCGCGAAGCGGACACCTTCAGCGGATGGGGGTGGGGGGGGGGGGGGGGGGGGAGCTCCTCTGACAGGTCAGCTGAGGCGACACAGACAGGACCCTTGCAGGAGCCCTTGTCTGCAAGAAACCCAGATCACAGAACTAACACACGATTCATATTCTGCGTCCTCGTAACCGCCAGATACAACTGTTTAAGTTAACTCGATTTTGAAAATTCTATCCCAGTACCGAAAATTTGGCTGGCCGAGCGCCGAGAACAGGCAAAGGGCAGCTCGAATCCAAAACAAACACTGGATTCGTGTTCTGTGTCCTCGAAAACCCCAGAGACAAATGTAAACTCGACTGTCAGAATTTGACCCCAGGACCCAAAATTTGACTGACCGGACGCTGAAATCGGCAAATGGCACCCCGAATCACGAAACAAACACCGGATTTGTGTTCAGCGTCGTCGAAAATCCCAGACACAACTGTAAACTCAATTTTGAAAATTTCGGCCCGGGACCCAACAAGCTTAGAGTAAAAACTGGGTACTCGATGATGGTTGATTGGCATTGTATAGTGTGTCGTGCATTTGAGGAGTATATTCCATAGAGTGTCAAAATAGTAAGTTGAGCATTTCTTCGGGGAGTATCGCCGCAGTTACCTCGAGCTTCCAGAGAAAGTTTGTGCCATTGTTGGGCAATCGATGCCTGTAAGGCGCATTGGTGGGTACTGATCCATAAATGGATCAGGAATGTTCGCCGCAGGTTCACTTTGGAATGAAGAGGGTCTAAATGGGACGACGCCCTTTTCTTTTGGGTCACAAATGTGGACGGTTACGATACCGTTGCTGTAGATTGCAGAAATGCACAGTGAACAGAATTGCCGCGTTTCATCTTCGATTGAATAGGTGGCAAAACATACGCTGCCGGACACATCCATGGAAAAATATTGCTAAGTTTTAGCCATTTAAATTGCCGAAATCTGCCGTGTTTGAAAAAATTGAAAAGCTCCTAAATTCGTTAATTATAAAATCAAGAACTATTTGCTAAATATTTGACAGACTATGTTCGATACATCCGTGCAAAAAAAGTTTTGAAACTTAAGCTGTTTGAAATTGTCGAAATTTGGGAATTTTGACAATACCCTTGAAAATATCCCTAATTTCGTTAATTATAAAATCTGAAACTATTTGCCAAAGACTTGGCAGACTATGCCCGACACAACCATGCAAAGACATTCTGAAATTTAAGCTATTCGAAATTGTCGAAATTTGGGAATTTTGACAAAACCCTTGAAAATATACGTAAATTCGTCAATTATAAAATCCGAAACTATTTGTTAAATACATGGCAGACTATGCTCGATACTTCCGTGCAAAGAAACTTTGAAATTTAAGCCATTTGAAATTCGCGAAATTTGGAAATCTTGACAAAAACCTTGAAAATATCCCTAATTTCGTTAATTATAAAACCTGAAACTATTTGATAAATACTTGGCAGACTATGCTCGATACATCCGTGAAAAGAAATTTTTAAACTTAAGCTGTTTGAAATTCCCGAAATTTGGGAATTTTGACAAAACCCTTGAAAATATCCCTAATTTCGTTAATTATATTCGCTGAAACTATTTGCTAAATACTTGGCAGACTATGCTCGATACATCCGTGCAAAGAAGTTTTGAAATTTAAGCCGTTTGCATTTGTCAAAATTTGGGAATTTTGACAAAAACCTTAAAAATATCCCTAATTTCGTGAATTCCAAAATCCGAAACTATGTCACAAATTCATCGCGTCTTGTGCTCTTTCCATTTCAGCAAAAACTTTGCCGATACGACTTGTAAAAAAGTGTCATTTTTGACATTTTCATATTTTAATTGTAAATATCTCAAATTTGGGAAATTAGCAACAGAAACGGACATCGACACGTTACTCAGCGCATTCGACTCCATTGGTTCAACCGTCATGTCTAGTTTTGTGACACCCACAGACACACACACACACAGACACACGAACGGACAATAGCGTCCGTATATATGTCACACCCAAAATGCGCAACCACCCAGAAGGCGCCATATGGCGCCTTCTGGGTGATGGCCACCCAAACTACGCAATATGGCGCCTTCTGGGTGGTCACTACCCAGACTACGCAATAGTGGATGATTTGTTGCTTTTGTGTATAAATATTTGACACAGTTGGTATATTCCTTCCAGTTCAGGCTATGCTTAGGCTCGCCCTGCGCCGACAGTGCACAAGAGTCAGTCGACGTCGCAGTCTGGCGGGTCGAAACTTAGGCTTAACGCGACCGGTGACCGACTTCAGGGCGCGCGGAGCGCGCCCTGAAGTTGGTGGTCGCGCTAAGCCTCAGTTGAGACCCGCCAGGCGCGACGTCGACCGAGTTTTAGTGCAAACTGTAAGTGGGATGAACACTCCTCCATCTACTTCACCTCCTGCTCAGGCCGGCTGTGCCCCTTCCCTGCTATACCGCTTCTGGCAGCTTTCACTCATGCGAATTGCGCATTCTGGGTGGTCGCCACCCAAAACCCACCATATGGTGGATTCTGGGTAACGACCACCCAGAATGCGCCATATTGCGCGTTCTGGGTGGATTGCGCAAAGTGGGTGTAACATATATACTCGCCGCCCTGGGGGGCGGCGAAAAAATTCGTGCTCGGCGGGACTTTTGTCACCACATATCTTTCTACTGGGGTGACCTAGAAAGCTAAAATTTTGCATGGCTATTCGCCTTATGGTAGGCTTGACCGGATCAGTTCGATTGGCACCCCAGCCTGCACCAGTAGAGCTCGGCCGTCTTGAGGCAGGCCTGGATCCTTACTCCCCGGACTTTTGTCACCACGTAACTTTTTACTGGGGTGACTTAGAAAGATGAAATGTTTTACACATGTATTCAATTTATGGTGGTCTAGACCGGATCACTTCGATTGGCGCTCCAGCCTGCACCAGTAGAGCTCGGCCGTCTTGAGCCAGGCCCCGCACCCCTACTCGGCCGGACATTTGTCACCGCGTAACTTTTTACTGGGGTGACTTAGAAAGATGAAATGTTTTACACATTCATTCACCCTATGGTGGTGTAGACCGGATCACTTCGATTGGCGCTCTAGCCTGCACCAGTAGAGCTCGGCGTATACTACTTGGGACTTAGCCAAAATTTCGACCATTTTTTTAATCGGGCCCCACGACTGCAGTATCCAACCGATCTCGGTGATTTTTTAATACAACAAATGCCATTACTAGGCGATTCTAACGAGCCATCAACCACTCTCCTAGCTGGTACCGTTCGCGAGAACGAGGCCGAAAACATGGCAATCAGATGGATTGATGAAAATTTCGACAGTTTTCATTTAATATCTCAGGAACCACTCAACCGATCGGGCTAAAATTTTAGCACAATACTTCTTGTTACTATGAACAACTATGGTGAAAATTTCAGCCCGATCGGTTAAGTCTACCTATATGACGTAGTACTAACCCATAGTCCCCCGAGGCGCACTGGCCCCCGGCCGAACAAATTGGGTTGAGCGCTTACGCGCTCAACCCGATTGATTTCGCCCGGGATTTGGTTTCTTTTCTTGTTGAAAACAAATTTGACACACCCGACGACAGTTGTGCCACCCCGGACGCCGCATCTGCCAGTGCGAGCGCTGCCAGAATCACATAACTTTTCTGGCTTCTAATTGCTTCATAGGCGACGATTGAAAAGAACACCAGAAGATTTGAGGCGGCCACACAGAAACCCTCTACCACGTAGATCCAGAAACGGATCTCGGCCTTGCTGATATCAAACGCAGTCGCGAATATTGAGCCACTCTCTATGGCAATGTTGGAGTTTACTGTGGAATTGTCCATTTCAAGGAATGCAAACAGCAGTGAATCCAGTGAAGAGGGAAGGGGTTGTGGTTCTAAGTATGTTCAAATTCTGAATTTCTTTTGCAGCATTACATATTTGCAAGAATTAAATTTGTGCGGAGTTATCTTTTGTGGAGTGTTGAAGTCCTTCCCAAATCCTGGATCCATTAAATGTAGTCTAGCCACTCTGACTGCCGCAAGACGCAGAGTTGCAGCCTCAGTAGAAACATCCATTTGTGCCGCAATTAGGTGGCTTAATTTCACCTGCTGGACCCAACGCCTATATTTGCTTCCTGACTAGGATCTACCGTAAACCCTCGCTCGAATAGGCACCCCTCCCTACCTACCGCCGCGGAAGAGAGGAGCGTGATTATTAGAGGGTTTACGGTAACCGGGCGCGCCAAACAACCCAGAAGTGGGTACGCGAAATTGGAAAACACCACCTGTCCACGACTTTAGATAGAATGACTGGGCGATTGAGTTAGCCTTAGGTGGAAAGATTGAGCGCCTGGCACAACATGACTGAAAGAGCCAGGGGCTGTTATTCAGAAACTTGGCATAGTAACAGCAGATAGAGTCAGAATTTAGCGGCTGGAAATCCTGGATTTCCACGACACGAGCTACAATTGTACATACCTTACACAGGAGTCCAAGATCGCCTCTCTACGACTTTTCAACGCCGAGATCTGACCACGCACACCGCGCTCTTGCAGCGTGTCGTCCGGCTGAATGAGAATTCTTCGTTTCAACCATTCAGTGCACACACACATCCTGCTACATGTACATTCTAGGAAAGTTCCCCCCTAGTGGGGGTAAGGACAGGTGAATTTGTTCGGGCTGAAGTTGAACAGGCTGTGTATCTCAGATGACTTCTCAGCCTCTAAGCTACACGAACAAATTCAGCGTGCTCTGCTCACACGCACGACGGTCCTCACATAGGCGCAACGCGCAGGCGGGTACGCGCCTCACTCACCCGTCACCACTGACGAAACGCGAGTAGGTGTCTACCACTGCAGCACTTAAACAACGTAACGTATGCAGTAAGCGCAGCGCAACATGTGCAAGTGCAACGACCCCCCCTCCCCTCACCCACCCACACTCCTACATCTACAGGCGCCGTGCGTCCGTGCACCCACTAGCCCACGCGCATAGACAGTGTCATGCCATCACATGCCAACACGATGTATCGAATCGAAGTACATAGGACTTAGTGCTAATTCAGAGCTGCACTGCTCACTCTGAAGCGAGTTTGGCACCCGCAAACAGAGCACGCTGAATTTGTTCGTGTAGCTTAGAGGCTGAGAAGTCATCTGAGATACACAGCCTGTTCAACTTCAGCCCGAACAAATTCACCTGTCCTTACCCCCACTAGGGGGGAACTTTCCTAGAATACACTCCCTGTCCATGTCCACAAAGTGGACACCTTCAGCGGGAGGGGGGGGAGGGTGGGGGAGGGGTTCCTCCTCACGGACAGGTTTCCAGGAGTGGGCACCATTGAGGTCATGAGCAAAGGGCAGCTCGAATCCAGAAACAAACACTGGATTCGTGTTCTGTGTCCTCGAAAACCCCACAGGAGGTTGGATGGATAGACAGGTCTGGCCACAGGAGGTTGGATGCACAGACAGGTCTGGCCTCAGGAGGTTGGATGCACAGACAGCTACTATACGACTATACGAATTACGATTTCGTCATAACGTCATTCTGTCACCCACCACCCTTCTGGAGTCCACCCACAACACCTCCAATACATATCACCACTCGACAGTTCATTTTAACATCCGTACCGTACCGATCCGTGCCATACCGATTCCGACTTTTGGGCATGCATATCTCAGGAACCACATAACCTAGAAAGATGAAATGTTTTACACATTTGTTCACCCTATGGTGGTCTTGGGTGGATCACTTCGATTGGCGCGCCAGCGTGCACCACTAGAGCTCGGCCGTCTGTAGCCGAGCCCCGGATCCGTACCGATTCCGACTTTTGGGCATGCATATCTCAGGAACCACACAACCTAGAAAGATGATATGTTTTACACATTTGCTCACCCTATGGTGGTCTTGGGTGGATCACTTCGATTGGCGCGCCAGCGTGCACCACTAGAGCTCGGCCGTCTGGAGCCGAGCCCCGGATCCGTACCGATTCCGACTTTTGGGCATGCATATCTCAGGAACCACACAACCTAGGAAGATGAAATGTTTTACACATTTGCTCACCCTATGGTGGCCTTGGGTGGATCACTTCGATTGGCGCGCCAGCGTGCACCACTAGAGCTCGGCCGTCTGGAGCCGAGCCCCGGATCCATGCCGATTCCGACCTTTGGGCATGCACATCTCAGGAACCACACAACCTAGGAAGATGAAATGTTTTACACATTTGCTCACCCTATGGTGGTCTTGGGTGGATCACTTCGATTGGCGCGCCAGCGTGCACCACTAGAGCTCGGCCGTCTTGAGTGGGACTTAGCCAAAATTTTGGCCATTTTTTTATCGGGGCCTACGACCGCAATACTCAACCGAACGCGTTGATTTTTTAATACAAAATTTCCTACTACTAGGCGATTCTAACGAGCCATCAACCACTCTTCTAGCTGGTACCGTTCGCGAGAACGAGGCCGAAAACCTGGCAATCAGATGAAGATTGATGAATTTTTTGACAATTTTTGTTTAATATCTCGGGAACCACTCAACCGATCTGGCTGAAATTTTGGCACAATACTTCTTGTTACTATGAACATCTATGGTGAAAATTTCAGCCCGATCGGTGAAGTCTACCTATATGACGTAGTACTAACCCCTAGTCCCCGGGGGCGCACTGGCCCCCGGCCGAACAAATTGGGTTGAGCGCTGACGCGCTCAACCCGATCGAAAACGCAAAACAGTAGAGAAAACGAAGTCAAAGTAGCAGTGTAAGTAGTGTGAGCAAGCAGTCCAACAGCCGTCGTCGCCATGAGCGTTTCATCGATGGTAGAAGAACAGCAATGCGTAAACGATTCGATTTTAACTCGTTGAAATCCATGCCAAGCTAGCATAAATCAAGGTACGTATTCGTCACTTCCAAATTAGACTCTCGCATCCCTGGACAGTATGTGTTAGTTAGCAAACAATGCACGCCACAGTTCAAGAGAGAATTTCACCATTACAAGTCCAGGGTAATAAGAGATATTGTGCATCCGAAACGGACAATGTGCGTCAAACACCCAAGTCTAGCAGTGTCAACATTTGATCTTGAGTCCTCGTTTCCCGTCATTTGTCGGTTTGATACTGTTGATCTTTTCTTTGCTCAAATGACAATGGACCCAGCAAGCAGATTCTCAATTGTGCAAATGTCACATTCTCCAGATCAAGTGAAAGTCGTTAGAGCAGCAAGTTCGATAGTTCGAGTGGTGGTCGCAAGTTCGACAACTGCAAGCAGAGTGCCAGAGGTTGTCTTCCAAGCATCAAGCCAGCTTCTTCCCCTGCCTGATAATGCAATGTACATCACAATGCCAGTCTATAGTTTCGCTATGAAGAACTCATGCTTCACGAGTCTGGCATGCAGCGGCATTCGTAGCTGGGCTATTTTGAATTGCAAACCAATTCAGCTGGTTTCCCTGTCCAATACAGAAGATCGGAAATCCGCGTGCCGATCATTGTCTGTCAGAAAACGCAGCCCATTGACAGGTTCACTCGCCAACACTGGCCATGAGTGGATAGAGGAGGCATAAAACTCGTTATGGTGCGCAGTTTATGCGCCCTTTATACAGCCATCCCCCCCCCCCCCTTGTGACAGTGTAGTGTGACTTACAGAACGTAATCCTTCACACGCACAGAGCGTGCGCTTGTCCACTGTTATGGATGTTTCTGCTTCAAAGGCTCAGTTCAGTGTCTTCAACAGAAGCAGAGGGACCTCTAAGAGTGCCAACTCGATCAAGTCTGGTATAATGCCCACTAGGTGTCCACCCGAAGTCTTCATACCGCATTCAGCCAGCCAAACACAGGTCCAAGGCTTTCTAAGCTCCAGTGGTACAGCCCTGCAGAGGTAAGTCTTCGCACAACGTGCGCTCATTCAACGTTTGGCATAGAGCTTCGTCGATATGGTCGAGCAGTGGTGTGTTTGTCATCCTGCCAACATATGAAACATCAGTAGTCTCTCATTGGCAAGTTTCCCTGCGATTGTCTTCTAAAGTCTGTTTCAAAATAATGGAGACTGGAGGTTTTTTGGGCCGCTTCGTGTACATGTACAAGCTAAGCGGTCAAGTTTGGTACCGATCGATAGCTGGTGACGAGTGGGTGTGTGGCGTAAGTATCGCGCCGTAATCACGCAACACGCACAGAAACTACGCTCCATGATAAAAAATCGACTTTTTCATATGGAGGCCGATTTTTGTCGTTCCACTTGCAAATAGTAGAGGGATATGTCCTTACTAAATGTGCAAAGTTTCACCTCTCTAGCTTCACGCAACAAAAAGTTACAGCTGTTCTCCCGACCCCTACTTTTTGAAATCCTTAAGAAATTTTGAAAAACGCCGAAAAAAATCTCCAACTTCGCACAACTTTTGCATCGCTTGACCAAACTTGCTGAAATTTGGGATACGTATGGCAGACACATGCAGCCTATACTACAGCAAAAATTAGCGTCATCAGTTGAACTGTTCAGGAATGCCAGCGTCGTAAGTGTAAATACGCAGATCTGTGAGACTGAGTTGGGACTGGGGCATTTGTTTGAAGTTGCTGGCAATTTGATCGGTGCGTTGCATTCATACATATAAATTTCCCAAATTGCGGATTTTGTGCCATTTTGGACGGTTTCCTCAGTATTTGCCTTGTGTACACAGGCGCAATATGGTGATACAAATATCCGTGTGACTGCGCAGTGTAAGCCCTTCCATGTTATGGCAAAATCAACATCCAGCTGATTAACAAACAAGCCAGAAGTTGAGTCAAAGCAATCCGACTGAACTAGCACTGAACGGAGTAAGCTTTGCCGCTTGCTACGTACAAACCCATTGCTTGACTAAACCTCTAGCTTGTTTGTTAATCAGCTGGATGTTGATTTTGCCATAACATGGAAGGGCTTACACTGCGCAGTCACACGGATATTTGTATCACCATATTGTGCCTGTGTACACAAGGCAAATACTGAAGAAACCGTCCAAAATGGCACAAAATCCGCAATATGGGAAATTTCGTAAGAATAATTCAGAAACGATTAAAGTAGGCACAATTCTCGACAACGCAGAAATGTAGAGACTAAATGGGCGCATCGATTCATGCAAGAATTAGCTTGGCAGCTTGCACCTGTCAAATGCTACGCTAATTCAAAGTACACCTGATAAATCGGGCTTTTCAGCGAGCCCAACCATGGGAACATTTTTGCTGCTGTTATTCACGATTGTTAGCCGATTCAAATGAAACTTGGTGTGTACGTAACCGGGTCTTGTATGAATGCAACGCACCGATCAAATTGCCAGCAACTTCAAACAAATGCCCCAGTCTCAACTCAGTCTCACAGATCTGCGTATTTACACTTACGACGCTGGCATTCCTGAACAGTTCAACTGATGACGCTAATTTTTGCTGTAGTATCGGCTGCATGTGTCTGCCATATGTATCCCAAATTTCAGCAAGTTTGGCCAAGCGATGCAAAAGTTGTGCGAAGTTGGAGATTTTTTTCGGCGTTTTTCAAAATTTCTTAAGGATTTCAAAAAGTAGGGGTCGGGAGTACAGCTGTAACTTTTTGTTGTGTGAAGCTAGAGAGGTGAAACTTTGCACATTTAGTAAGGACATATCCCTCTACTATTTGCAAGTGGAACGACAAAAATCGGCCTCCATATGAAAAAGTCGATTTTTTATCATGGAGCGTAGTTTCTGTGCGTGTTGCGTGATTACGGCGCGATACTTACGCCACACACCCACTCGTCACCAGCTATCGATCGGTACCAAACTTGACCGCTTAGCTTGTACATGTACACGAAGCGGCCCAAAAAACCCCCAGTCTCCATTATTTTGAAACAGACTTTAGTTATAGTGCCACGCGCCAAGTTTGTAGGATTTTCAGGTCGATCAACCATGGCCACTGACCACAATAGGCTTCTCCAATGAAACTGGAGCGAGGCATTACAATGAAACAAGGCATTACGATTGGAGTTATACAACTCCTCCATTCATCAGAATCGAGAAAATTCGCCGGTGTCAAACGACAATAATCGCAGGCACACTTGATCCAGTTTCAGTTGGCCTCTATGCCAGGCGCCCATTGCTTCATTTTGAATGTGTTTGTGGCGCGCTCACTGACTCATTGGGCATATTGCAGACATCCGTGATACGCCACATGCGAAGGGGTAGTCTGACAGTGGTGTTAAGAGCGCATAAACAGTCTCTCATTCGCATATTTCTTTGGAGATAGATAGTCTTGCAGTAGCCTCCGTCGTGGTCATGTGGTTGATTTAATAGAAGGTCGAGGGACAATGGCATTATCAAATAAACTTGAGAGAAAACAAAGTGGCGAGCGGAATTCCCCACAATCCGCTCAGTGCACAGCCTCACAACCAAACTGGAGAGAAAACACAAGCTCCATTTTGCCAGAATTGGGGTCATTGTAAAATGCTTGCACATTCCGCATAATCCACCAGAGAATTCTATTCGCAAAGAAGAGTCAATTCATTTTCCATCGCTGACACTTCATTTGTTGCAGAAAACAAAGCCACGCAGCACGCACAACGGCCAGAGAAGGAACGGATGGCATTTCTCTTGTTTAAAGCTCCATGGCATTGCCATGACTGACGAAGGCGACCACAGATTCATTATAAAGCGCATCAAAATTGTTAGCCTTCGTATATATTTCTTCTGACTATCTAACAAGAAAAGGAATTGATTTACCTTAGCTCATTCCATTTCAGACAAAGAAATCACAATGGTTGGTTCGACCGTTCATCGAAGCGTGAGCATACTCATCCAAGACACAGAATAGGAGGATTAATCGAAGCCGGGAAAGCAGTCTAAGCATTAAGCAGTCCGACTGTACAGGGTGTCCCACGGTGGGTGACCCAACTTTGATGAGCTGCTACGCTTCGCTGCATTGACCGACAACGCTGAAATTTTGTACACACGTACTTCCGAGTGTAACTTAATTAACTAGTGATTTCTCTCGCGAAGATGCACATACGTAGTTGCATGCACTCCATAACCACTCTGCTTTAAGCAGGCGAGCAATTGGCACAATTCACACGCACAATGCGTGTGGTTGTCCAGTAATCTGGAATCGCCATGGGACCAGTTTCATCCAAGGGCTTTAACAGTAGTTGGGTCGCCAAAATCGTCGAATTTCCACAAAAGTCTGGTAGTGTCCCATTGATAACCCAAAATTCAGCATTCCTAGGTACCAGTATTTGATCATGTCATGCAGAATACAGGAGGTGATTGCTTGACGTTGACACCCCGTGTTGTGGCAATATCTGATTCCTTGCAGTCTCACAAGTTTGTGAATGGCTCAAAGCCAACCACCGTATCCAACTCAATAGGACCGTCTGTTCCAAGCGTTATCCAATTGCCGTGTATGTAGCTTCCACAGAGAGCCAAGAAATGTGTAGGATTCAGGAGAGTTTTGATTGAGGACCTCGCGCATTGAGTTAGTATACAGTCTGCCTGTCGGCTTTCTTCACGCAGAGTCGCAGGAAAACCATTAGCTGTAGTGGATATGTCCTGATTTGACGTCGCTGTCACTACACTGAAGTACGCTGAAGGTCAATACACTTCAATTTGTTGTACGAAACGAAACCGCACACCATGAAAAGTGGCCTGAGAAAAGTGGCTGACAATTGCCTTGTTTAATGCGAGCTCCACGGCATTGCCATGACAGACGAACAGACGACAGAGAATATTGAATGCAGTTGTAATCGGCGTAAGACGAACCAGCTAAACAGAGAAGCTACCGTAAGACTCCAATAACCACCCCCCCCCCCCCCCTTGAACTTTCATCGATGCTATCGTCATGGGCGAGGAAGGGGGGGGGGGGGGCGGGCTTATTGAAGGGGGGGGGGGGCTTATTGAAGGGGGGGGGGGGGGGCTTGTTGGACGTAGAGCGTAGAGAGAGAGACCAAGCTTTCAAAAGCGCGCTTTGCCGGTCGATTTGAATTTTGTCGTCGAGCCCTCAATCCCACGATTAAGACAGCTATCATTCTCGTTTCCGGTCCAGTGCTTTTAAAAGATGATCCGCACCGTACACATCCGCTGATAACAGCGCCCTTCTAGCGACGAGTTTTGACGCTCTGTTTTAGTTTAGTCCAAACTCTGAAACTTCAAAAATTCTGCGGGTGTGCGAAGCTTGACAGTGAACCATCTCCAAACCTAGCAAAATGTCGCGGCCATTTGCATTTTTTCGCCCGGCCTCAGCCGGGCGAACCCCTACGAGAGCTTATCGTCCGTTCGTCCGTCCGTTCGTTCGTCCGTCACGCTCTCAGATCTCGGCGTCGGTAAGTTGTAGGAAGGAGATCTTGGGCTCTACGGAAAGGTCTTGACTCACTGATCATTCAGCTAAGAGACTTCGAAATTCAAAAGTTTGAATTGCGCGCGCTACAGTAACCCGAAGGTCAAAACGGAAAACGGCTGTAACTCGCTCGTCGTAAGTCGTAGAGCGGCGCGCGATAGGTCAACTAAAAGGTCTCGACGTGCTCTTTCGTTTGGCAGTAAAACTTTTGTTAATTACGCAAACACGCAACACGAAAAGCGACATTCTCGCGTTTTTAAGGCAGAAATCGCTCTAACTCGCTCAGCGTGCGTCGTAGGGAGACGATCTTGGGTTGGTTGGATAACTCTGGACTCACTGCTCATTTGTTCTTCTATTGGTCAAAACTCAAAAGTTTGAATTTCGGGAGCTACAGTAACCCAAAGGTTAAAACGCGAAACTTGTCTAACTCGCTCGTCTTCCGTCATAGAGAGACGATCTTGGGTTCGTTGAATAGGTTTCGGCACACTGATAATTCCGTTAAAAGAACTCGAAATTCAAAAGTTTGAATTGCGCGCGCTACAGTAACCCGAGGGTCCAAAACGCAAAACGGTTCTAACACGCTCGTCTTACGTCGTAGAGCGGCGTGCGATAGGTCAACTAACAGGTCTCGACGTGCTCTTTCGGTTGGCATTAAAAGTTTTCTTAATTACGCAAACACGCAACACGAAAAGCGACATTCTCGCGTTTTTAGCATAGAAATCGCTCTAACTCGCTCAGCGTGCGTCGTAGGGAGACGATCTTGGGTTGGTTGGATAGCTCTGGACTCACTGATCATTTGTTCTTCTATTGGTCGAAACTCAAAAGTTTGAATTTCGGGAGCTACAGTAACTCAAATGTTCAAACAGCAAATCGGCCCTAACTCGCTCGTCTTACGTTGTAGAGCGGCATTCGTTCGACCGTTTGAAAGCTTACGTTGTGGCAGTTGTTGAACTGTAATTCCTAAAGAAATACTTTTGTTTTTTAAACCCTTGTCTTACGAACAACTTTGTCTGCTAAAAAAATTAATCCCGGGCGATCCCAATGTTGCCCGGCAACAACCGCTCAGAAATGCGTGTGTCTTGCTCAAAAAACTAATCCCGGGCGATCCCAATGTTGCCCTGCAAGAACCCCTCAGAAAAGAGCGTGTCAGAAGTAGCGCATGACTAGTGGACTCCGGGCGGGCGCGCGTCATATCGGAAAGGCTTCGAAATACTTTACAAAAGTATCCACTCTTTTACTCTTCCACTTTAAAACACTCACAAACCACTCTGTATTAATAAAACAACTCAACTTTTTTAAAACAGCTTGTTGCTTCTGTTCCTATTGGTAGTCGTCAGCTGTGCTGAATCGACCCTTGGTAAGGGAGTACATTGGCAATCTCATAACGTTTGCTTTGCAGACATTCACACTTATTTTCTGACAGACTCCCAAACTAGAGACGAAATCGCGCTACTGAAAGAGGAACTCCAACGCAACATAGCGAAGGCGAAACAAGCGTTGGAAGAAGAGATCCAGCAAGTTAAAGAAACTCTGCAGGAACAACGTGGTAAATATTGTATCTACAGTAGTACAGTTTGCGCGTTTTCCGATGTAAATTTGAATCGAGCTGCCGCCACAGAAATCGCGGTCGTCACCGCCGACCCATGTCAAGAGATCCTGTCCTTCTACTCGTCATACTCTACGCAAGTCTCGGTTCAGGTTAGTGACCTGACCTTAGTATCAAAACTACAGCTGTATGAATACCTTCTACATGCAAATTCGTGAAGTCGTAATCGGGTCCAGTATTGAAAAGACTGCTTTGCCATTTGACAGCCTTGTGGTGCAAAGTAAAAGCGCGCCGCTGCCATTCTCGGCCTGCAGAAATCAACAGCGGAAGACGAAAATCAAAATCTGGACATGCTATTTAGTAGAAGCGGCGAATATGTATCCCCTTTTGTGATGTACAATGTAGGTATGTAGCGATAGCGAACCAATTTCCAGGTTTGTGCCGTGAGGGGCAACTACGCGTACTATTTAATCGACAAGGAGCAACGTTGGGAGTTGGGAAGAGACGGTTGCCAACGAGTAAGTGCTGGAACGTCATGTCATGGTCATGCTTTTAAAATATTCTTATCCAAAAATTCTGCACGCATTACAGCGGGGACAAAATTCCTTTGCATATGTTGAGACCGTATAGACCGGAACACCCCCCCCCCCCACCTCCATCCGCCAAACAATCACCCCCCCCCCCCCCCAAGCCAGGGGTGACCATAGAAACTGAAACTAGTTTCAGTTTCAGTTTCAGTTTCTATAAATATACTGAAACTGAAACTGAAACTAAAATGGTCAGCCATATTGAAACTGAAATTGAAACTGAAACTCCACAAAAGGAATCAGTATTGGTGCAATACTGAAACTAGTTTCAGTGCGCACTACTGAAACTAGTTTCAGTTTCAGTTTCAGTGTTTGAGGCGCATGTTTGGTTCATCTTAGGTTGATTCGGCACTTTGCTTGATTGACAATGACGAAAAAACTTTGAATGCGCCTTGTGTATGGTAATCAGCAACGCAGTAACGCATCCATGCGAGGTTGCATGTGCGCTTTACAGCCACGAACAGCGTACTTAATACTGAAGCTCAGTTTCAGTAACTGAAACTGAAACTCAAGAAAATTCCTTACTGAAACTGTAACTGAAACTGAAACTAGAAAGAAAACTGGTACTGAGACTGAAACTGAAACTGAAACTAAATCAGTTTCTATGGTCACCCCTGCCCCAAGCCCGTTAACTACGATTGCTGGAAGTCGCTTACAATCCAATCACAAGTCTGTTCCAGGCAGCAGTTTCGTCGTTTGCGGCGGCGGCAACCAAGCTCAGACCGCTCTTGACAGCTGCGAAGTTCTGTCGTCTCCCGGGGGCCCATGGCAGACCCTGCCACACGCCATGCCCCTACCGCTAACCGGCGCCGCCACAGCCATCTTAGGAAACTCTCTTTACGTGTTTGGAGGATCAGACGAGAGTGGGCGAGGTAACAGTCGCCTCTTTCGCTACGACCTGAATGCTAACAACGACTGGACGGAGTTGGCGCCTGCGTTCCTGGCCAAGGTGTATGGAGCGGCTTCGGTGGTGAAAGTTGATGGCAAGGATTCCATTGTTTTCTGCGGCGGCGACAATTTGAACAGCGGGAGCCCCGGGTACATTAACTGTTGTTGAACTCCTCCTCCTCCTCTTCGTCGTCGTCGTCGTCGTCGTCGTCGTCGTCGTCGTCGTCGTCGTCGTCGTCGTCGTCGTCGTCGTCGTCGTCGTCGTCGTCGTCGTCGTCGTCCAGATGGTCATCTCCATCCGTTCCAATACATTCAGGTGTCTACGCTACGAAGTCGAGTCTGACAGGTGGCAACGCTTCCCCAGTATGGTAGAGGGCCGAGCGCGATTCAGTCTGGAATCGGTAGAGGGCAAGCTGTACGCCATCGGCGGCACCAACCAGGAATACCTCGATTCCATCGAAGTGTGGGATCCTGCTGTCGACCAGTGGGAGCTGCTGGCGGAGAAGTTGGATCGGCCGATTTGCTGCATGGCTACCGTGTTCTGAAGTTGGAAAAGAATTCGGTGATATCGTCCGCCCACATCCATGCGCTCCGCAGTCCATTTGTGTATGGTAGCCCCTTCCCCAGCCGTCGGCCTCGCCATACATAACCGTTGCTTAACTCGAACCGCTAAGCAGAGCCTTGCCCTTCTGATCCAGTCTCCTATTGCACAGTGGCGTTTCAAATTTGGTTGCGTTGCGTTCCGGGTCGCCAAGCAACCGTGCTTCATCTTTCTCTTTTCATTCTTTTCTACGTCCATAAGGATAGCCAACCACGATTGGTATGGGCCCATCTGAAAGGGAACAACGTCAGTACACGTACAGGGTTTCTATGCGCACTCAGCGACAATTGATCGCGGCAATTGTTGGCAGAATTTGAGAACCTGCCAACGCACCTCAGATCAATAGATTTCCTACATTTGTGCAAAGACTCCTTACGCCCTGCCAACGCACCTCAAATCAATGAATCTCTTTCACCTACGAG
Source organism: Linhomoeus sp. GSCO2_2 (assembly GCA_030248115.1). Classification (NCBI taxonomy): domain Eukaryota; kingdom Metazoa; phylum Nematoda; class Chromadorea; order Monhysterida; family Linhomoeidae; genus Linhomoeus; species Linhomoeus sp. GSCO2_2. Next base: position 29,888 of record JASAMZ010006746.1, on the reverse strand, counting down.
CAGAATCCTCGCGTCATGGCAACGCACCTCAAATCCATAAGTCGCTCTAAGTGTGCACAAAATCAACTCGCCCTTCCAACGCACCTCAAATCAATGAATCCCTTTAAACTATGAATATTCAGAATCCTCACGTCATGCCAACGCACCTCAAATCAATAAATTCCCGGCGGCCGTCCTTTCTTCAAAACCGCACTCGCAAAACCGCAGGACGTCACTTCTTACCCGCAGCAAAAATGCTTTGCCACTCCTCTGCTGCCGCTCTCTTGCTTGGGTTGTTTGCGAGTGGCGCAAGCGCCGAATTCTGCAACAAAACCATTCCTTGCACTGGCAAGAACGCTTACTGTACTAGCGAAGTGGCGGGAAACTGTCGTTGTCGCAACGGATGGACGAGCGAGCCTCAATGCGAAACTGGTGAGGTTACAGCAGTGGCGGTCGGCTAGAATTCAGATCACAAGTGGAATTGTAGATTATTGTTGTGTTGTGTCTTCGATTTCGATAGCCGAACATGCTGCACAGTTTAAACAAGGAAGATTGGCGTCTCTAAGTTTCGTATTGTCATAGTTATAGTCATATAATTTTCCCGGTTTCAGACATTGATGAGTGCGTGACGAATAACCAGTGCGAGTCTGAAGGCAGTGAGAGATGCGTCAATTCTCCTGGCAGCTACGAATGCATTTGCAATCCAGGGTGGATTGGCCTATTCTGCACATCACGTAAGTCTAATCAGCTATTGGAATGAATTGGTTAATCACCTATAGTCCATTCAAGAAAGGCGTGCACTGGGTGGTTTATGGAGTCTGCAGACTTCGTGCTTTGGGAAACTCCAATGATTTATACATCGTTGGATACCCCTGTCGGAGTGTGTTGGCGCGGTGCGTGTTTGGCCATAATCACGCAACACGCACCGGTTTGAGGCGCACATGAAGAACTCGACGTTTTGCACAGGGTGGGCGATTTTGATAATTTTTACACCAGTTGTTCCACAAGGTGTCCTCATATCATACTTCAAATATCAGCAAAATCGGTTGGCTACAGCGTTAGTTATGGGCTGCCGCGTGCACCCTACTTTGGTCTAAAATGGCCAAAATCGCCGAAATCGGCCAAAAAGGTACACCTTTTTAATAACTCAAGAAAGAAATTGTGAAATTTCTTGCAACTTTCTGCGTGTGAACTAGGATCAATTGTCTACACAATGGAACAAACTCCATCACATTCGGTTGCGACACGCTCGAATACGACTCAATCAAAGAGACCCTACTTTTGGCGGAAACGACGCTTTTCGGCCTGCTGGACGACCTCGATCCGCAATCAAGCCGAAAAGTGTCGTGTCCGCCAAAAGTAGGGTCTCTTTGATTGAGTCGTATTCGAGCGTGTCGCAACCAAACAAGATGGGGTTTGTTCCATTGTGTAGACAATTGATCCTAGTTCACACGCAGTAAGTTTGAAGAAATTTCACCATTTCTTTCTTGAGTTATTAAAAAAGTGTACCCTTTTTGGCCGATTTCGGCGATTTTGGCCATTTTGGACCAAAGTAGGGTGCACGCGGCAGCCCATAACTAACGCTGTAGCCAACCGATTCTGCTGATATTTGAAATATGGTATGAGGACACCTTGTGGAACAACTGTTGTAAAAATTATCAAAATCGCCCACCCTGTGCAAAACCTCGAATTTTTTATGTGCGCCTCAAGCCGGTGCGTGTTGCGTGATTATGGCCAAACACGCACCGTGCCAACACACTCCGACAGGGGTATCCAACGATGTATAAATCATTGGGGTTTCCCAAAGCACGAAATCTGCAGACTCCATAAACCACCCAGTGCACGCCTTTCTTGAATGGACTATAGTTTTGATGTTCTGAAGCAGATTAAAGAAGTCTGTAACTTGTTTGCACAGATTAATGACAAGGTACGAGTCATGGGTATTATAATACGCTGTTTTGGCAAGTTCCAAAGGTGGGGGGAGACAGGAAGGGTTTGGGGGGGGGGGGGGGATAGGGTTGAGATGTGCCTGGGGGCGTTTCGTTTAAGCTTGCTTCCATGAACCAGTAAACATTTCAGCCATTGTTGAAGAAGCGAATCCAACTCCGAAACTTGACTGCGTCGAGGGGCACTACTACGACATACTGAAACATTTCGACGGATCGTATTACTGCAGCTGCCGCAGTGGCTATGCCGGAAAACGTTGCGAATGTAAACCGGACTTGTATTCGTTTGTAAAATATCCGCACAGTCGACCAATTACTTTAGTCTTATCATTCTACAAGTTATGCAGCCAAGCATTCTTTTCGCTCCGGCAATTCCAGTCGAATTTTGAGCGAGTCCTACTCAATCGCCAATCAATCAATGCCTCATGCACCCAAATCCATAATGGATCAGAATCAGTTTGTCTCATTCAAGCGTTCAGTATTTTAAAATTGTCGTTGCACTTGCAAGGTACCCGTAGTTCGAACCACAGTACATACCCGTAACTGAATTCTGGCAGCAATCGCACAAACCAGGCAGCTTATTCGAATTGCGTTGCAGACAAAGACGCTTGCGTGTCCAATCCTTGTCGACACCCCAGCGGCGCCTATGGAGGCCATTGTAGGAGAGTCGATGAAAGTTTCGTCTGCGATTGCTTCTCTGGCTACACTGGCACTTTTTTCGCCCGGCCTCAGCCGGGCGAACCCCTACGAGAGCTTATCGTCCGTGCGTCCGTGCGTCCGTGCGTCCGTTCGTTCGTTACGCTCGCAGATCTCGGCGTCGGTAAGTTGTAGGAAGGAGATCTTGGGCTCTACGGAAAGGTCTTGACTCACTGAGAATTGCGCTAAGAGGTTTCGAAATTCAAAACTTTGAATTACGCGCGCTACAGTAACCCGAAGGTCAAAACTTAAAACGGCTCTAACTCGCTCGTCTTACGTCGTAGAGCGGCGCGCGATAGGTCAACTAAAAGGTCTCAACGTGCTCTTTCGTTTGGCATTAAAACTTTTGTCAATTACGCAAACACGCATTACGGAAAACGCCATTCTCGACTCCGTTAGTACTAAATTTGCTCTAATATGTTTGTCTTGCGTTGTAGAGTGATGTTGTTGGGTTGTTTCGACAAATTTGGATTCATTGAGCATTCGAGCTCCAATGGTGCGCGACTTTTAAATTTGAATTTATGACTTACAGTAATTCAAACGTTGGACAATAGAAAACGGCTCTAATTCTTTCGTTTTACGTTGAAGAAAGGTCTGTCGTAGTTCGTTTGAAAGCTGTCGACGTTTTCTTTCATGCGATATCGTAAAATTTTCAATTTAGTAAATACGCTTGAAGAAAATCCACATTTTCGACATTCTTGACGCGGAAATAGGTAGCTTCGTCTAGCGGGCAAAATACTGCTCTCGCAACGTGAACGACGTTCGACAAATCGTTGAAAGCGTACGACGTGTCGTTGTATGGTATTAAGATGCCGAGAATTTCTTTGTAGAATGTATATAATCTAGAATTCTTAGGTATAGAAAGAGTTACGGATTGCTCGTCTTACATAGCAGTAGTTTTATTTTGTTCTGGGTTTCAATAGTAGTAGTTAGCGACTAAGGTCTGTCCAGAAATAATGGAGACTGGAGGTTTTTCGGCCCGCTCCGTGACCATGTTCAAGACAGGTGGTCAAGTAGGGTATCATTCGATAGCGGCTGACGAGCGGGTGTGCGTAGCAGGTATCGCGCCGAAAACACGCAACACGCACAAAAATGGCGCTCCGCATAAAAAAATCGACTTTTTCGTATGACCGCCGATTTGATTCGCTCCAACTGCAAATTGTAGAGGGGCATGTCCTTACTATGTGTGCAAAGTTTCACTTCTCCAGCGGTACGCAACAAAAAGTTGTAGCCATTCTCCCGAACCCTACTTTTTCAAATCCTTAAGAAATTTTGAAAAACGCCGCAAAAAATCTACACAAATCTATAACTTTCTAACTACAGGACCAAATTGGCTGAAATTTACAAGGATACTTATAGACACATGCCGCTTGCTCTACAGCAAAAATCAGCCTTATCGCTTGAGTCTTGCACGAAAACGAGGCCTTCAAGTGTCAAAACGCTGATTTGTGAGACTGGGTTGAGACTGGGGTATTTGTTTGCGGTCTGGAGCGAGACGATGGGTGCGCTGTATTGACTTGAGGGGTAATGGTATGCATGCCAACTTTTGGTCAAATGGTGCTTCAAACTTGGGCAGTAGAGCGGAATGAGTACTCGTGAGTCAGCATGGCAGAAAATCCGGATTTTCACCGACACTTTAAACAGATGTAACTTTTTGTAGGTGCACACTGGGCAAGTGTTTCTTGCACCGATCGAAGCGCTATTTTGTAGTCTACAATTCGTCTTATATAGTAGGTATCCGAATTTTAATCAGTGTTGCAAGTATTAACCACGGAAGTGAACTTTGTACAATTTTGTGGGCGATTTTGTCAAATTTGCATGTGTTCCTCAGTCCACACAGACACTGTAGGTTGGTATGGCTAACAGCTGGAATGCCCGTCATAACCCCTTATAATTCAAGTGTAAATCAGCCTCCGGCAAGATGGCAAACCAAGTTGTGGTTCAAAAGAAAACAACAGCTGTGGCAGATAGCCAAATGTGGCCACAAGGAGCAATCAGTTTGACATATAGGTGTTGTTGTCTTGTTTGCCACCTTGCCGGAGGCTGATTTACACTTGAATTATAAGGGGTTATGACGGGCATTCCAGCTGTTAGCCATACCAACCTACAGTGTCTGTGTGGACTGAGGAACACATGCAAATTTGACAAAATCGCCCACAAAATTGTACAAAGTTTACTTCCGTGGTTAATACTTGCAACACTGATTAAAATTCGGATACCTACTATATAAGACGAATTGTAGACTACAAAATAGCGCTTCGATCGGTGCAAGAAACACTTGCCCAGTGTGCACCTACAAAAAGTTACATCTGTTTAAAGTGTCGGTGAAAATCCGATTTTTCTGCCATGCTGACTCACGAGTACTCATTCCGCTCTACTGCCCAAGTTTGAAGCACCATTTGACCAAAAGTTGGGCATGCCATACCACTACCTCAAGTCAATACAGCGCACCCATCGTCTCGCTCCAGACCGCAACAACGAATACCCCAGTCTCGACCCAGTCTCACAAATCAGCGTTTTGACACTTGAAGGCCTCGTTTTCGTGCAAGACTCAAGCGATAAGGCTGATTTTTGCTGTAGAGCAAGCGGCATGTGTCTATAAGTATCCTTGTAAATTTCAGCCAATTTGGTCCTGTAGTTAGAAAGTTATAGATTTGTGTAGATTTTTTGCGGCGTTTTTCAAAATTTCTTAAGGATTTGAAAAAGTAGGGTTCGGGAGAATGGCTACAACTTTTTGTTGCGTACCGCTGGAGAAGTGAAACTTTGCAGCACATAGTAAGGACATGCCCATCTTCTACAGACTCACTATACAGGAGCAAATCGTCGACATACGCCTGCGCGAATTCGCCGATGTACTTCTGCAAGACAGTATTGATCAACCGACAAAAGGAAGCCCCTGCATTCACCAGCCCAAAAGGCATTGACGTGAAATGGAAAGCCCCCTGCGATGGAGTGATGAACGTCGTCAAATCCCGAGAAGCCTCATCCATCAAGATCTGCCAATACGCGCTCGAGAAATCCAGCGAACTAAAGATAGTCGCCTTTCTCAAACTTGTCAGAAGCTGTCTCTGATCCGGTGGTCCAAAAGTGTCGACCTTAGACATCCGATTCAAGATTCGGAAGTCAAGACAAAACCTAATCGACTTGTCCGGCTTCACCACCAGGACAATCGGAGAAGCCCAGTCGGATTGAGCAGGGGCAATGACTCCGAACTTGAGGTATTTCTCAATCTCCTTTTTGATGACCTCTTCCTGCGCCTGAGTCACCGATCGAGCCTTCTGCTTCACTGGCCTACTCCCGGGCAACAGCTCAATCTTGTGTTCCAATACCTGAGTGCAGCCAATGTCAAACTCCGAATGGGAGAATACCGTCTCTTTGTACCGGTGCAGAATAGCGTCCAATCGCTCATTCTGTTCACTAGTCAACAGAGATCGGCCAATCTTCAATCCCAACTGGTCCAGAGTCACATCCTTCTTGACGACCCCATCAGAGGTTACCCCTGCGTCATACTGGCGACGGCGCTCCTCTGGAGTAATCATCTGCACCCCCTCTGGAGAAGAAACTCCCTCAACTATCCCAGATACCACTGTGGCCAATTCTAGCAACAACTCATCCTCCTCTCTGGTGGGAACCAAGTCATTTTCCACCAGGAAACCCGAGAAACGGTCCGAATCCAGAAACGCTACCGTATCCTCATGATGAAGGTACAACCAGGTCTCCTTCACGGGTTTCACAAAATGAACCCTACTAGGCACCTCTATGGGACCCCGCTCATCTGAATCACTCGACTCATCCCTCGTCAGCTTAGAAGACTCCTCAGGCCCCTTAGGATTGTCACTCCTCGATGGCATGAAGGTCGGCAATGGAGAACCCTCCAGGTCCATCAGGTAGATCCCGAACTTGCACAACAAATCATTCCCAATCAAGATGTCTAGACCCATGTCCTTCATGACAGTCGCCCGAACATCAAAATGGAACTTCTCTCTGTACAAACCACTCAGGGTAATCCTACCTAGCGAATCCACGCTACCTCCTGAAGTACCAATGGGAGCCACCACCGGAGAGTACATCGCCGAGATGTTCAGTTCGGACTCTTTGTAAAAGGCCAGCAACTTGTCTCTCACGGCTTCCGACACGCAGGTAGTAGTTGCCCCTGTATCAGCGATGGTAGCTAACTCGCCCCGACCCAAAAGCTCCACAGTCGGAATTTTCTCAGAAATGGGAGGCAGCCCGAGGAAGGAGAACCCCCTAGGATAATAGAGGATAGGTCGCTTATCTGCCTGCACGCTAGGTTCTACCAATGACTTGGCAAACATCGCAGCATTCAACCGAACGTCACCCTCCATCTCAGGGAAGCCCGAACCATCCTCAGCTGAATGCACCACTCTAGAACTGTTGTAACCCGGTGCATATCCCCCTCTACCATTTCCCTGACTCCCTCCTCTGAAACTAGAACCCCTCCAGTTTCCACGAGAAGAACCCCTAAGGCTACCACCAAAGGAAGAGCCCTGTCCAGACTGACCACCCGATGACTGAGTGACCATTTGCTGAGTTCGAATGGCCTCCTGCTTGAAACACGTGGCATCAGTATGACTGAGGAAGTTCCCAAAACCTCTCTCCCGACAGTAAGTGCATACTCTAGCCGTACACTGTGCCCTCAAGTGGCCAGGCTGACGACAATGGTAGCACTCCTTCACCGAACCGGAACCTTGGAACAGAGGACGATTTCCGATCCTATCTAATCCCAAGTTCTGAGAAGGCGGCGGTTGGAACCTTGCCCCACCTGTCAAACCTCCCTGAGTAGGTCCCGAATTCTGCTGTTGCCCCCGAGACACCCTATCTGAAGCGGCTTTCGGAGCTTGGGATTTCACATCTCGCTCACTCTCTTTCTTAGCCGCAGCTGCGAAGACACCGTCGACCGTCCACTCACTATCGTCTAGAACGGCCTGATTTGCTGGAAGAAGTGACTGATGGACGACAAACGCCTGGCAAGATTCGTAGCGAGCCTTATTCTTGGCATTTTCCCGATGGCAGATCTGACCGCAAGGACACACGAGAGCCTCTGTCTCTGGCACCACTATGGCACTTTCAGCGGTCCGGAACTCCCGCTCCATGATCGAACGCCACTGGTACACCGACTGGTAGTTCTGCTGACGCTTGCCCCAAAGCGACGCCATCTTGACCGTTCTCGTTCTCCTATCGGCGAAGTTGGTAGTCAATCGATCGACGACCTGCTGATAATCGACCTTCACTTCCTCCGACATGGACATGAAGAACTTCAAGGCGTCACCCGTCAACAACTCTAACAGGTACTTCCGTTTGACTGCCTGCGGATAATTCTCGACGGCGATTCCAAACTCGACGAACCAGTCGGCGAAATTGTCCCTGTCTAGACCCGCGAACTTAGCCAAACCCGGCCTGGTATACGCCAGCGTGTTCAATACCGTACCCAACCCGTTCAAGCCATCAGCGGCGATCGCTGTGGAAGAGAAAGGACCCGCCGAATCAGGCGGCGCCCGCGAGTGATTGAGAATCGCTTCCATCTGACGGCGCGCCTCTTCCCTATCTCTATCCCTATCAGCCATCATCTGCTGCACAAGCTCCCGCTGCGCCAAATCCCTAGCTGTCCGCTCCTCGCGCTCTTTCTCGCGCTGCGCTTCACGCTCCTCACGCTGCACCTGCAGTTGCATCTGCATCATCTCCTGCTGTTGCTTCTGCATCATCAACTGCATCTCCTGCTGCCGACGCTGCATCGCCGCTTGAGCCTCCTGCTGCTGACGCTGCAACTCCGTGAACATGGACACGATCTGAGGAGCCGGTTCCTGAGAGATCGACCTATCCGCCACCCGCTCAGAGGAAACACTGTCCCTATCACTATCTCCGAGATCGCCATCTTCCAACCCCTGCGCCTGCCCGCTCTCGTCCAGATTCAGCTTCTGAGAAACCTTCTCTTCCGGAACCTGCTGTCTCACCGCCAGGACCGAAGGATCCACCCAACCGTAATCGACATTCTCATCGACCAAAATCTCATCCGTCGTCCGTCTCTTAGCGAGGGACACCGGCTTCTTTCCTGACTGCTGACCCTCCATCGTGATCAACACTCACACCCACAGGAAAGAGACTCCTACCAGCCGCCTATCGCCGCACTTCCACCCTTACGCTCAAACGCCAACAGACCTTCCAACTACTACGTTTCCCAGGAACCGTTCCCGAACGGTACTAGCGTTCCCGGTCAACGCACCAGTTGTAGTCAAGCCCGTTGACGGCCAAGCCCGGGACGCGTTTGGTACGCGATAGACTTCCCAACTACACCACTAGGATTAATGCGGGCTCAGGCCGTAGACTAATGTGCCATGCATCAACCCCTACACGTGTCGGACCCCAGTAAGCTCTATCAAGTATAAGAACAGTCAAGAGACTCACGGATAGGCGCTGTTCCAAGCAGTAGTCCGAATGGGTGTTTATTCTTGACCACAGCTAAGAATAAGCTAACTGGCTAACAAACGGCAGACTACTTATACTGAGCCTATGGAATGTGAAGTATGCACCTACGCATGGCATCCTAATGGTGCCATGCTTACATTCTCGTCCATCCAGACCACAAAACTTGTATTGTAGACTTTTCGCCAGCCTTTAGCTCCTGGCAGAAAGACTGGCAGACATCCTCTAGAGCTACGTAAGTCGTCAGCGGGACTCCAGGTTGTGAGAAAGACAGCAGGGTCTTGGTGGAGAGAAAGTTCCCGTCCATCCAGACCACAAAACTTGTATTGTAGCCTTTTCGCAGGCGTTTAGCTCCTGGCAGAAAGACTGGCAGACATCCTCTAAAGCTACGTAAGTGGTCAGCAGGACACCATGTTGTGAGAAAGACAGCATGGGTCTTGATGGAGACAGTTCCCGTCCATCCAGACCACAAAACTTGTATTGTAGCCCTTTCGCGGGCCTTGAGATACCTGCAGAAAGACTGGCAGACGTGAGACGTCCTCTAGAGCTACGTAAGTCGTCAGCAGGATACCAGGTTGTGAGGAATACAGCATGGGTCTTGATGGAGAGACAGCTCCGTCCAGCCCGACCATAAAACTTGTATTGTAGCCCTTTCGCTGGCCTTGAGCTACCTGCAGAAAGAGTGGGAGATGTCCCCTAGAGCTACATAAATCATCAGCAGGACACCAGGTTGTGAGAAAGAGAGCAGGGCTGTTGGTGGAGAGAAAGTTCCCGTCCATCCAGACCACAAAACTTGTATTGTAGCCTTTTCGCAGGCCTTGAACTCCCAGCGTCAAAGTGCAACTATGTAAACAGAAATGGCTACACTACAAGTTTTGTGGTACGGCTATCCAGCACATTTCCACAATGCCCACCTGAATTCCATGATTTTGACGCAAGAGTAGAAAGAACCTCCTCAATGCACAAGTTACATGTAATGTTGTTTCTCTGCCTTTCCAGTAGGGTTCCTAACGGGCCGCCAGGCCCGGCCCGGCCCGTAAAAAAGCCCGGCCCGCGGGCCGGGCCGGGCGGGCTTTTGCTTCTGGGCTGATGGGCCGGGCCGGGCCGGGCCTGGGTTTCCCAGAGGACGGGCCGGGCCGGGCGGGCTTTCACTTATGAACTATAAATTTTCGGCAGAAAATCTTTGGTATGCATACTCACAAATGCTAAAAATTTCTGCCTCCGGCAAGAATTGGAATAACTTATAGTGTCTGGAAATTAAGCTTGCTTTGGACCATTATGTTGTGGTTTGTGCTATGATAAATGTGCCGTGCAGTGCAATCTCTATTACATGATGTAATGGGAGTTGCAGAGAAACGGGTGCAACTTTAGAATCGAATTACTTGAGCTAGGCGATGAATTTTTCCACGCGGTCTTTTGCGTCAGAAAGAGAAAACTTTGGCGTTTTCTGTGTCAGAATATCAGCTAATTCCTTTGACCGTGGAGAATTTGCGCTCCTGTCAAACAGAAGTGATAATTTCGGTGCGTTTGCCAACTTTTCGCGCCTTTTTAATGAGTAGTCAGTGAGGTAGGCCCTATTGTGGAAGAATTCTTCTACATATAAAACGCCAGAGCTCTCTCTATCTAATGCAAAAGACCTGCTGCTCTTGCTCGAGCAATTCAATTTTAAAGTTGGACTCATTTCGCTGAAACGCCCTGTACAATTGACAAGTCCCGGGCCGGGCCGGGCGGGCCTAATAGTACTGGCGGGCCGGGCCGGGCGGGCCTATGGGTACCCTCCAAGCGGGCCGGGCCGGGCCGGGCTTTTGAAATTTCAAAACGGGCCGGGCCGGGCCTAGGTTTTTAGGCCCGTTAGGAACCCTACTTTCCAGTGCACTTTTACAAGTACCACCCCTCTAACACCCCCCCCCCCCCCAACATCCCTACCTTTAAAACTCTCGATTCAGTACTCAGTGAGTAGAAAAAGGCTACAATCAAAGTTTTGTGGTCCCGCTGTCAAAATATCAACAGAATACCACAGGAGCAGAAATTATTACGTTTGAAGCCACCCCCCCCCCCCCACCCATAGACAGCAGGGCGTCTTGGTGAAGAGAAAGTTTGCGTCCAGCCCAACCACAAAACTTCTATTGTAGCCCTTTTGCCAGCCTTGAGCTACCTGCAGAAATACAGGGAGACGTTCTCTACAACTACCCAACTCTTCAGTGGCAAACGAACCGTCAGTAGAAAAAAGGCTACAATCAAAGTTTTGTGGTCTTGCTGTCAATTTTTCGACAGAATACCACAGGTGGACAACTTATTATGTTTGACACCCCCCCCCCCCCAACATACATACCTCAAAAACATTAGATACAGTACTCGGCAAACAGAAAAGGCTACAATAAAACTTTTGTGGTCTCGCTGTCAATTTTTTTGACAAAATACCACAGGAGCACAACTTATTATGTTTGACGCCCCCCCCCCCAACATACATACCTCAAAAACATTAAATACAGTACTCCGCAAACAGAAAAGGCTACAATAAAAGTTTTGTGGTCGCGCTGTCAATTTTTAGAATTAATACCACAGGAGCACCAATTTCCACTCTTCATAGAGCTACATTAACCATCTCGCTGCCACACGAATCCAGACGGAGAGTTTAATCTCCTTCTAAAAAAGCTACATAAGTTACTGATACCTCCAAAACTCTAGATACAGTACTCCGCAACCAGAAAAACAGAAAAGGCTACAATAAAAGTTTTGTGGTCACGCTGTCAATTTTTAGAATTAATACCACAGGAGCACCAATTTCCACTCTTCTTAGAGCTACATAAACCATCTCGCTGCCACACGAATCCAGACGGAGAGTTTCATCTCCTTCTAAAAGAGCTACATAACTTACTGTGGTTGGCGTGTGGCAAAACCAACTTTCTCCAGACGGGGAGTTTAATCTCCTTCCAAAAGAGCTACATAACTTACTGTGGATGGCATGGGGCAAGCCCAACTTTTCAAACTTTAGTCATTCCACTGACACTTGAAGGTTCCCGTAAAAAATTCAAATATTAACCATTTCATAAATGCTGCATTCCAACATACCCAGGCCCTATATAAGGAGCAAACAGACCGGTTACAATCACTTTGTCAATTTCAGTGAGTCCCTTCAAAACCAATGTTCGACTTAGTCCTTCTGGAAAACTCACCACACAGGACAGCGCGACCACAAAACTTTTAGCGTAGACTTCCCATGGAAGGGGACAAACAAACTTGGGCAGCCCTTCTGGAAAATGCACCAGACAGCGCGACCACAAAACTTTTATTGTAGGCGGCCTTTGCTTCCCAATCTTGAAGTGGTCCCAAAATCGATACCGTAGTACAAATTTCGGAGCGTCTACAGCATGCAAGTATAGGAAAAGTCTACAAAAGGTTTCGTAGAGTGGGATCACTTCAAGATTGGGCCAGGGAGAGTACCGATTTCCGATGAGAACAAGCTGTGTGTGTAAAAAGTTCAACCTATGCTTTGTGTCTGTCAAATTTTGGTGAACAGTACAGTGAACTTTGTACACATCGTTAGACGCATCAGGAGAAGCGGTCTTGAGAACGTGTACCGTAATACCAAGTGCAGCCATCCACACGATACGGTTATCTGCACAGCTGATCTGAAGCTCAGTGATATCGCCGCGTTCGCTATATGGTATCGGCATGATACGACGCCGTTTATCTGATGTTTCCTACCTGTGTGCAAACGTCAAATCCAACAAAAATCTTGCCAAAAGGTTGGTGAGCTTGTTCTTCATCGCGAATTGCTGTTTTTGACGTACGACATTGCTATTTCCGCGTGCACATTCACGAATAAACAGCTCTTTTGGCCATCTGGCGAAAAAGTCGATTTTCGACATTTTCACATTTTAATTGTAAATACCTCCAAATTGCCATATTTCATAACTGTAAAGCTATATCACAAAATTCTTATTGGCGTATGACGTTTCCTTTTCTGCATTCATATTCAGCAATAAACGACGTCCTATTTTGTCAATTTATGGAATTTTGACAAATAATCGCGCATTTCTAAGTAATTCAATGTTAGCAAAAAAATTCTTTTGTGGTACAAATTATCCGCGGTCTATGCCATTTCCATTTCTGAAGAAATTTCGCTGCTAGCTCATCAGGCGTAAAAGTCGATTTTCGACATTTTCATATTTTAATTGCGAATAACTCGAAATTGCAATTTTTCGAACCTGTAAAACTACGTCACAAATTCTTACTGGCGCACGACCTTTCCATTTCTGCAATCGCATTCGTCAATAAATGACGTTCAATTTTCGTCATTTTATAAAATTTCGACAAATAATCGCGTATTTCTATCAAATTCCACATTTGCAAAAATTTTCTTTTGTGTTGCAAATTATCCGCGACCTATGCTCTTTCCATTTCTGAAGAAATTTCGCCGCTACCTCATCAGGCGAAAAAGTCGATTTTCGACATTTTCATATTTTAATTGTAAATATCTCGAAAATGCGAAATTAGCAACAGAAACGGACATCGGATCCGTACTCAGCTACCTCGACTCTACTTGACCATATATGCCACATATTTTACTTCGGTGCCACGAACGGACACACAGACAGACAGACAGACAGACAGACAGACAGACAGACAGACATTGTCATCCGTATATATACACCTCGCCGCGCTGAGGCGCGGCGAAAAAATAGATCGCAGGCGACAACTCTCCCCCACCCTGCTGATGAAGGGTGGCATGACAGGCTCGTGGGCGTCTGCGAGGCGCGAGGGCGACCAGGCGCCCTGTCCGGGCTTCACAGCGGGCGCCGGCGGCGCCAGGTCGGGTCGCCAGCCCAAATGCTGGTGGGGCAGGGGGCTGCCCACCGCGGAACCCGGACTATGACCCTGCCTGCCGCCGCCGCCCATGTTCTCCACACTGCCAGAGGGTGTCAGGTGCTGTTGCTTGGTGCTGAACGAATGAGACATCTGCTGCTTTGTAGGAGATTGAAATAAACTAAGCAGACGACAATCTTGGCAGCGAACGCAATAAACGGAAGCGCGAAGCACTCGCTACGGTCTACGCTACACCGACGTATCAACCGGATCTCGATGCCAGCTAGAACGGAACCAAAGACGACTAAAATTCCCTGAGCAACCATTACGGTGTATCCAGCAGCAACCCCAGTGTGTCGTCGAAGAATGAGAGGCGGATACTCAGCTGCTCAACCAAGCCAAATCAAAGAAGCCAACGTCAGAGCAGCAACGACAACGAAGCAGCAACAAAGATCCCCGACAAAGCTGGCGAAGCGGAAGCCTGAAAGCTTGGGTCTGCTCCACCGAATGGCCGCTACCGTATTCCATCCACTGGGAAAATATCGACTGCAACGAGCTCAAGTCGGCCGTTGGGTGGAGCAGTTGGCGCGCCGTGCAGGCGCCGTTACCCCGCGCGCGGGTGCATCTTCAGGCCGGCCGAGGGGGCGGTGAGAAGGCGCCTCCGGCTTCCGTCTGTCGAGCTGGCGTCATCACGACGGTCGGCGGCAGCAGCCGCGCGATCCCCTCGACCGCGCGTCGAGGACCGGCGCAGGATGGAGGATGAGGACGAAGATGAGCTGACGACAAACAGACAATTTGAGCTTCGTCTTTATCCGCGCCAAAGTCGACATTCTCCTGATATCCTTCCCTTCCACCTAACTCAGAGCTTGCGCTTGCGCATTCCACCGGCCGATCGATGGGGGCGTACAACGGGGTACAACGAAGGTCAAACCTGTCCAAAGCGGCCGGTTGCTGCTGCTGCTTGCCTGTGGAGGAGGCGCGCTCTCTAGCGGACCAAGACGCCACGCGGTCCCGAGATGCGCTGCCGCCGCTGCTGAAGGTCGACGTCCTAAAATCAATAAGTTCAAACCAGCCATTGATTTAGGGTGACGCCAAGCGGTAGTCGCCAGCTTAAACTAATGTATAGACTGAGAGGCGCCAGTAACATCGGCTACACTCAAGGTTCGCATCGCAGCCAAATCTCTGTCTAGCGTCACTTTCATGCGAACCTCTGTTGGTGAGAGGTCGAGGGCGTTCTCTCCCGACTGCGAGTGCCGGCCTCGGCGCGAGGATCGCCGCTGTACTTCAGACTGAAATTTTAAAGGCAGGCGCTTAGACATACAGTACCCCAGAGACGAGTAACAACAACGCACTCTTTGTGGAGTTCGTGTATTTGGGCAGCCACTTCGTTCGACTCTGTCTGCACCCAGATCTGACCGGCACCCGTGACCGAGGATCGTCCCGCCCTTAGGAAGAAGTACTTGCCCTTGTTGCCGTAGCTCGACACGTACTCGGGCTGAATACAGGATGGGGCTGTCCAGATACGGCATATAGCTCAACAGATACGGTAGACAGCGGTCATTGACGCTGTCGACTAATCAACATCCACTGTGGTACTGTCGACGTTCTTTAAAATAGACTCTCAATCTCTCACGGGAAAGAAGTAGATCTTGGGCACGGCGCAGCGCTCCACGAGGCCCAATCCCTTGTCGCACAGGTAGATGTCCCTGCCGTGCAGGCACAGGCGTTTGGGTCCAACGATGGCAGGGTTGTTCGTCGTCGCGTCCAGTACTGTAGGGGTGGAGGGCGAATCGCCCCCTTTGGATGCCGCCGGGTTGCTGGGACACTTGGTGACCGTCACGTCCCAGACGTGCGCTGACAAATGGAGAGGGAAAGGTTGCGATTCTGATGCAGTGTCAAGATAAAATAGGGAAGCATTGTGTTCATACAAAAGCAGCGCTAGTAGTGGAGCTAACAAGCTTTTCTACCCTTGCAGATAGAGCTTACACCAATTGGAGCCGATATTGGAGTGGTCAGTCACAGAAATAACCTCATTAGGCTACTTCTTGCCCCTGCACTCACAGAAGATGGGCCGGCACTCGTTGGGCTCGACTGGTGCGCCTGCGGGGTCGTTGTCGTCGTCGTAGAGGCCGGCCTCCAGTGCGTCCTCTGCCAAGTCAGCCAGCGTGGCCCGAAGCTCCCTCAGCCAGACTCTGTTGGCGTCCTCGTCCTTGGCCACCTTCAGGAGGAAGCAGTCGCTGCCGCTGAACCAGGCCATGCACTCCTTCAGCTTGCCGTCATGCTGAAAAGGGGATGGGATCGGATGGAACGTGTGTCGTCCGCTAAATGGAGTCAACGAAATTGCAACTTGATGCTAGGTAGGCAGTTGTGTTCTATTGCTGTTGGAAACGTGGTTGGTGCGCGCTTCCGTTGCCTTGCCGCCTTCGCGACGCACGTGAAATTGTGGGAATTGCGCTTCAGCAGAGTGTCGATTGAAAAGACGCGCCCTTCGGTTTCACACGTCTACCACCTATTCCGCATATGAAGCCGTATTGTGAACCTTCGCGTATCGAACACCCCGTTGCCTTCGTCAGCAAAGTGCATGCCAAGGCGACCTTCTCAAGCTCATATGACTGGGCCATGCTTCTCAGGCCGACAAAGGGTTGCACCGCACGCACAAAAACTACGACCTTTGTGCATCGGCGCTTCTGAGCTACCACCGCAACCACTTCGTCTGTTCCCGCCGCCAGCGTTTCATAGGCACTACCCGACGACAACAGATAAGGACGCGGAACTTTGCTGGAGCAACAGCTTGCTGACGAAAAACAAAAATTCTTCCCCCGTCGACCAGCCTAGACTCCACAACCCTTAGCATTATAATCCCCCGCCCCCTGTAGCCGGTAATTTCCCTTGGGGATAAATATTTGCAGCTTTTAAATGGCACGTCCAGCTTTTAATTGGCATCTTGCGCTTTTAATTTCTGGCGGCCGCGAAGCGCAGCGGCGCGCTTTTAATTTGGCCGGAAGCGCTTTTAAAATGGCAGAGTGCGCTTTTAAATGGCAACTTGCGCTTTTAATTTCGTGGAAGCTGCGGAGCCGTGCCGATGGTCAACCAAAAGGCAGACGGTGGGGATACAAGCGTCGCAGTGCTTGATTGAACACATTGCTAACCCTTGACAGCGTATATTCCTTCAAATTCAGGCTATGCTTAGGCTCGCCCTGCGCCCACACTGCACAAGAGTCAGTCGGCGTCGCAGTCTGGCGGGTCGAAGCTTAGGGTTAACGCGACCGGTGACCGACTTCAGGGCGCGCGGAGCGCGCCCTGAAGTTGGTGGTCGCGCTAAGCCTCAGCTGAGACCCGCCAGGCGCGACGTCGACCGAGTTTTAGTGCAAACTGTAAGTGGAATAAGCACTCCTCCATATAATTCACCTCCTGCTTAGGCCGGCTGAGCCCCTTCCCTACTTTGCCCTGTCGCGCAAACAGCGATGCCTGGCCATTGCTGCGTGCCATGAATACGCTCCTCCACCGCGGCAAGTCCAGGGGAATACTGCCGGAGGAATTAAAAGCGCAACATGCCATTTAAAAGCGCGTTCTGCCAATTTAAAAGCGCCTCCTGCCATTTCCGAAGAGCGGCAAGCAAAAGCTGTCGTGGCAAATTAAAAGCGCTAGTTGCCATTTAAAAGCGCTTCGTGACTTCATTAAAAGCGCTATGCAATTTTTTAAAAGCGCCCAAAATTCCCACCCATTTCCCTTTATATCCTCTAGATCATCTCGCCTAGCGGCGGCGCCCCTCGAAAACCAGTGTAATATAGAGCGTCTCCCTTGCAGGCTACCCAAGACATCAGCGCAAGCGCAACTGAGTGACTTAATTAACGGGAAAGGGGCTCTGATATGGACTCGCCACCCTTGTCTGGAACTTCCCCTCCCATTCCTCCCCCCTCTAACCTTGTCAGACGCTAAGAATAACAAGGAGCGCGATGAGTGTACAGTAGGAATTGAAGAAAGAACTGAAAGCGCCGGTGTTGACGTAAACTTCGGGTGGTCCAGGCAGCGAGACCAAATTTGGCTTCTTAGGCAATGATTTCTGCGGCAGGATGCCAGAGTAATGCGAAACTATCAGTTATTTGGCTAGGGAAAGGGGGGGGGGGGAATGGTCGGGGCATGGGGGCGGGGGATGGCAGGCCAGCACCAAAAAATGTAGAACAACCACAATGCGCACACACATACTCTGGCTCAAGATTCACCCACCCGCTCGCAGATGTTGAAGCACTGGGCAAAGGGCAGCGTCGTCTTGGGCGGCTGTCCCTTCGAGTAGGCCTTGTCCGTCTTGTAGAGCGCCAGACCCCTCTCCTCCAGCACGCCGTAGAGTTTCTGCGACTTCTGTAATGCACGACAGACACTGACGACGCCGTTGCGGTTCACATATCATTAACCACGCCACTGCCACACAAACAATCGAATCGAACGAACCCCTTTGTGCACGAACTGGAGGAAGGCGGCGAAGGGACCGTCGGTTGCTTCGATGGCCGACATTGTCGTCGAGTGGACTTATTCCTTTGCCCCTTGCATCTGACGTTCAAGACGGTTCAATCTTCTTGCGACGACGGCGGAACGACCCAACTGAGATACCCGCAATGCAACTGCTGGCTGTTTTCGAGGCGAGCAAACGCGAAATTTTGCAATGTCTACATTTCTCAGTATTGGGTCTTCTTGTGCAATGGTTCAATCGAGATATTGTGTCCGATTAGAGCGGTGGCCGAGCGGCGAAGCCGGCTGCTTGAAACGGCACTTAGGCAGGCAGCTTCCTCGTTCCACAACCTTACACGCAGCGCAACGGCCTCTGGGGTTCAACTCCAGAATAGGTGGCCATTTCAAAGCAAACACAAAGGTCACTTTGCGCACCACGCAAAACAGCAAAACCCTCCCCCCCTAGTTCCCAGTCTAGCTAGGACTCCCTCACATTGGCAGGGAAGAACCCACGGGGGGACCATATAATAAGGTCCCCCCGTGCGCCGACACGGGGCACCTATAGGCGTTACCCCCGTGCTAGCGCTAACCGCATTCGGCCCCGATACAGACGAGCTATACCATCAGGCTATACGGCCGGCTTGAGCGCCTTTCTAATTCGCCGTACATAAATGGATGTGCTGTGGCTCGACTTCTGACGAACTACTTCTATGCGGAGTTCCACTAATTTACGCATCAGACAACAGCATTCTTCCCCATACCGTGCTTGGCCAGGACGGCGATGTTATTTCTATTGACGTTTTCTTTCAAATCATGCAGGATTTTCTTATGAAACTAGGCTTTGCTTAGGCTCGCCCTGCGCCCACAGTCCACAAGAGTCAGTCGGCGTCGCAGTCTGGCGGGTCGATGCTTAGGCTTAGCGCGACCGGTGACCGACTTCAGGGCGCGCGGAGCGCGCCCTGAAGTTGGTGGTCGCGCTAAGCCTCAGTTTGAGACCCGCCAGGCGCGACGCCGACCGAGTTTTAGTGCAAACTGTAAGTGGAGTGAAAACTCCTCCATCTACTTCACCTCCTGCTCAGGCCGGCTGAGCCCCTTCCCTGCTAGCGGTTGCGGCGACAGAAATCCCCCCCCCCCACTCCTCTTCTCCGCTGCCGCCCACCCGACTTTGAATTCGTCACACATACTGTACTTGTACTGGGGGGAGTAAATCTACAGAATAGGTGGCCCTTTCAAACGCCATTATCGGCCGCTGCGTTGCCTTCTCACCGCGCTCTTTGAAATCGCCACACATACTGTACTTGTACTGGGGGGAGTAAATCTACAGAATAGGTGGTCTTTTCAAAATTTTTCCTACCGCTCCAAACTCATTTCTCCCCGCTGTTTGAAATCGCCACACATACTGTACTTGTACTGGGGGGAGTAAATCTACACAATAGGTGGCCATTTCAAACCTTCCCCCCCCCCCCCACTCCAAACTCATCTCTCCCCCCTTTTTGAAATCGCCACACATACTGTACTTGTACTGGGGGGAGTAAATCTACAGAAAAAGTGGCCATTTCAAACCATTTCGTCGCGACAAAAATTGTCTCTATCGCCGAGATTCGATCCCACGCTGCTGCGCTAATTGCAGTACGGTTCTACTTCGCTTCCACGTTCCGCAGTCCACTTCCTCTGCGGTTCTTCCGCTTGGTGCGCCATTTATCGATTGCCCACCTTTCCTTTGAAAAGGCCACTCATTCTGGAGTTATACCGCATCTGGCCATGTGCTTCATAGCGTGGATACATTGTTACAAAGACTTACTAAAATACAAACGACGGTGGCTGGACGCGCATTCTAGTCTGTTATCCATGGTTACGGTTACGGTTACAGCTACGTAATCCGCAGCTACTATAAAGTCATAGCGTGGATACAGTGCTACAAAGACTTACTAAAATACGAACGACGGTGGCTGGGGGGGGGGGGGGGGCGCATCCATGGTTACGATTTCGGTTACAGTTACATGATCCGCAGTTACCAAGGTTTACAGTGAATAGGCAGACTATGTGAAGTGAATCGAAGTTGCGAAGTCTGGATTCGCGCTAAACCTATCGAATTACTTACAAAATATTACTACACTGATTCTCTATAGTGACAAAATCAACAAATGGTTAATTTAATATGCTTCTCTATTCTCATATTCTGATTTCATCAGAACATTTCGGATAAAATTACTGCTTACTAGAAATACTTTGTAGCAATACAAAAATTTGGAATGATGTCTATTAAACTAATTCAGTAATTGAAGAGTCTTCAAAAACTTAAGAACTTTGTCAAATCAAAATGAACAAAATTGTATCAATATAAGTGACTATTTCAGATATATTTAGTACTTATATTCTAGAATATATTTATGTCACAGTATCAATTAAACTGATCAACAGTAGTTTGACAGAAATGCAAGATTTTGAATTGTAACATACCGTATATCTTCTAATAATTCACAGGGGAATTATTCTTTCGATGCTGAATTTTTCGCTAATTCCCCATTGAATTATTGGAAATGGGGAATTATTAGAGACCAGGGAATTATTGTTTAGATGGTATCCCAGCCGCGATAAATTAGTTGCGAATTGATTTAAATTCGCATGTAGATGCATTTCCCAAGCCATAATCTTGTTTGAAACAGCAAGAATCGACGTCCAAATTGGTCTATATGTGGTTACTTAACGTTGGACTACTGTAATTGTGCGGCGAGATATGCAGTATACACCAACAGAGAGCATTTTCTTAAGAATTCTTAATTCCCCAGGGAATTATTAGAAACCCGGGAATTATTGTTTTGGTTAGGCAAATTTATCGCCAATTCCCCAGGGAATTATTAGAGATGGGAAATTATTGGAGACCTGGGAATTATTAGAAGATATACGGAACTGCAAATACTCTACCCCCAGCTCCACCTCCTCAACACCTCGACCTTCCTTAGCATAGCGTAGAAGTTGGGAAGGGAGAGGAGGGTTTATTAGATATATTGACAGCATGTACAGTGCAAGAATTTGAAATTAGCACTAGCATTAGCATTAACATACATTAGCACTGCCTACGATAATGACAGCGCTATGTAATTTTTGAAATTGCAACTATAGAGTACAGATTTCACAAAACCACTACAACCATACGTTAGATTCAGAACAATGTTTGAACACAGCCCTATACAAGTCCTTAATCCGGCATGAGCAAAGGGGTACAAAGGACCTCTCAGAGTTCAACCAGGCAAGTCGTCCGAGGGACGCAGTATACTCCACAAATTTGAACTCCTATGCACGGTGACTCCTCTCCTGTTGTGGCCTCCTGACACACCCAATCGCAAAACTAATGCCGAATTCGTGATCTACATCCCCAAGTACCTCAGAATCGACATACAACACGCCTAACTTCCTATGGACTCGCAGAACCAAAATTCTGCACTTGGGGTATGGTAGCATGCGAATTCGTCATAGGAACGCTTAAACATCATCTAAATGCTAAACGAATGCCAAATTCGTAATCAGCGCCCCCGAAAACCCCGAAATCGAGTATAATGTCGCGAAAGTCGACCCGACACCCAATATTCAAATGGACGCGGCAGGGTTACTGTAGGTCAGCGAATTTTCCAAAAACAGTTTTCTAGGCCAGATTTCAACGTAAAATCGCTTGAAACCACTTTTGAACCGATTCGGCAACGCATTCTAGCGCTACAGACGCTGAAACGCAAAAAGCGCAATTTTTGACCCCGGAGTCAAAAAAGTTCCACCAAGATAACTTTTTTGTGTCTCTACCGATTTTCTCCGTTTATGGCTCATTCGATAGAGGACGTCTGGGAAGGAGCAACAAGAGTGGTCTCGCCGCTCTAGCTGCTACCTATCGCGCACAGCATACCGTCAAAGTCGGAAAATAGCGAAAATTTGCTAATTTTTCAAATTTGGCGCCAAAATGGGTCCCGCAGCGATCCAATTCTTTTTTTCCACCCTCGGCCCTATCGAGTACTACAACATGTCAAAAGATAGTATATACCATTATATGCAACTTTTTCGAGTTCTACCTTGTTTAACCCATTTTCCAGTACTTTGAAAATTTAAATTTTTGAATTTCCCGCCAACGGGGTCCCGGACCGTGACCCCATTTGTCGTGCAGGTTGCCCACCCACTAGGCCTACCTAACGCAAAAGACCGTTTGCAAATCGGCCGCTTCACGCGCGAGCTACATCCGTTGCAATTTTATGCTTTCGCGCACAAACGCTATATACTCCACACTTTTTTGTGGAGTATAAAAATCACTGTACAGTGTGTAAATTTCCCTATTCGGGCATGAAGAAAGTTCGGACAAAGGGATACTGCCCAAACTATTCAAACTTTTTTCATGTCTGAACTTTTTCCGACTTACAGTAACTGAAGCCGCAATCGAGGATTATTTGTTGAAGGGTATCGTAACCTCCTTTCTTTCGTCAATCGTTGGACTCAGCTGGAGGCATTCACTATAGGGAACGTACAGCTCAGTTAGGTGGTTCACTTGAGCTTTCGTGTGCATTTTAATAATGCTCTAATTCAAAGCACATATAATCCATTTGCGCTACATCTTTGGGCAGGCCTATACACGGTACTGGCCAACTTCAAATTCTCCTATACGTACGTGCCATTCACGGTGGGTGTTGCCGGCGGTGTCCGGTAATTATCATCGGAACTCATTGTTTACACGGCACCAACAAATGGGATCAGGGAGGCTACAGACTCTTAGGTTAGGCCACTACTACGTACGCCTACGCCCACCAGTGGAGCCAGCCTGACACGCACTATCACGTGGGGCATCACATCCCACGAAGAAGATAATAGGCGGGCGCTGTACCGTGTGGGGTAGGCGTCATTCAAACGAGCGCGATGCCAGGAGGCATGGCGTCGTGAGCTGACCGCCAATTCCCGGAGGCATGACGAGGCCGGGCGCCGATAATTCTTTCTCGCTGACATCCAGAAATTATCATCGCCGTTGAAATGGAAGCGCCGCACGTAAACAACCAGTCGTCTCGCTGTAGCTTCTTCCTCTTGCCTGGTTTATCAAATCATCAACGGAAGTGAATTCGCCCGAACAACGGAACAATAGACACACACAGTCTGTCTGGATCTAGCGACAAGCTCATCGTCCACCCACCAACATGAAATTCGGTTAGTTGGCATTTTTCCGCGCCAACACAAGTTCCATTTTGTCAAATGCGTGAACATTTCAGCAATGTTGTTGCCATCTCTGACTGTGGTGCTGGTGCTGTCTCATTCGGCAGCTTCTCCAATCAGCAGAGAGCATCGCATGGCACTGGCCTCTTGGGTGGCCTCCAGACTGTTCCCAGGTCGCGAGCTGTTGCGCCTTGAACTTCGAACTGTGTCTCTTGAGTTATGACTAGGTACTTTTGAGCCATACAAATGTACCACGTTTGCAGAAGAGGACGCTGCCGCCGCTGTCGTCCCAAAGGCCAAGAAGGGAGTGTCTTGTAAGTCGTCGATTGAACTGCACTAACCTTGGGGATACCGTAACTCGACGAGACTTCCTGTGTTATTCCAGCGATGGGTTTGAGTCTACCGTCCTCAATGGGAGGAAGCAGAGCCCAGGCAGTGGCCGGCTTTCTGAGAAACGCCAGAAGGGAAAGGGGGTTTGTCGTGAATTCGACGTGATCACAGCGTGCCAGCTGCCTATGAAGACAGGACTTTCATAAACAACAAACGTACAAAGTTGACTATGTTCAACGTCGTCGTGTCGCATTCCCATCTTTTAATTAGTTTCGTGCAGTATTTCGTGCTTGTTATTCGTAGGATAGGGATCACAGCAGCCATTGACCAATCGCATTTCTTTCTCTCTGGCCTATTTCTGCGGTTGCCACAGATAGTAAGTCCAGTAGACGACGTTGAAGCTGAATTTGGAAATGAGAAGGTAACCTAGTGCGCAAGCAAATGTCAGACGGTAGAAATGAATTCGAATCGAACCATATGTACCTACATTCCTACCACTCACACCACACCTTCATTCGCACCACTCACAGTAGGAAGGCGATGGGAAAGGCGATCCTGGAGCGCTGGTCGATCTTCTGAGCCGCCTTGCGTCCCATCATCTTGCTCTTCATGCGGTACTTGGCGGCCAGGTTGAACCACCGGTCGGCCACAGCTGCCGCATGCGTCGGACGACGAGCTCTCAGGTCGCTCCGAAGCCCTCCTAAGCACGTATGTAGGTGGTCTCACCGTTACTGAACACTAGTCGCGATGACATCTACCGTTAATACTCTAATAAGAACTCCCACTCTAATACAAGCCCCCACCCCCAATAGTACACCCTCCTAGAGGGAGGGTTTAAATAATAACTCCGCCTCCACTCTCCAGTAGTACCCCCTACCTAATCCAGTATGTATTTGTATGTGTACTATAGGTATACTGTACCACATGCATACAATGAGTATGTGTAAGTACGTAGGAAATATGTCTTTAGTGCACGGTATGTTAAGGATATTTAGTGCACAGAAGGTATATTATTCAGTATGGTATTGGTACATTATCTGTACAGTTGGTGACTGAAAGAGGAGTTGAATTAATAAGCCCCTCCCCTCGAATAAGCCTTCACCTCCAATAGTACCCCATCCTAAAAGGAGGATGTAAAATAAGCCCCGTGGGGTTCATCAGAGTATTTTCGGCATGTCACCTGCATTCGCTGGGGTTGTAGGTGGCGCAGGCTCGTTGCCGCTCTGCGTCGAGAAGGTTCTGCAGATGGAGCGCAGCTGATGCCAGCCGCTGGCGCTGCCGACGGACTGGTTGCGATCGGTGCCGTCAACCGGTCCAGAGGGGTCCGCCATTCTGGGCGACTCTGTCATGGCCCAGTTGGCCAGTCGCCTTCCGCTACCCGACTCGTGGAGGCCCGAGAAGAGGACCGAATGGGCCGTCGTCGCCGGCTGACCCTCTACTGGTGGCTGACCAGTTCTCAAGATGGAGCCGTTGCGATCGAGTGGAGGGGATGGGAAGCCCTGGAAATGGCCGGGCCAATCGACGGCATCTGAGACATATCATCTGAGACATAGCTGACATAACTGAGCATCTGAGAATAGCAAACAGTACTTGAGCGATACTCACCCATCCACCAGTCTCCTCAGTCAGAGAAGGTATGGGCGGGGCAGGGGACTGTCCTTCCACCACCTCCTTTCCTTGTTGAGTCGGCCGTTCTTCCTCCTCGACCACGAGTACCAACTCATCGCCGACGCCGGTGTCCTCCTTCAAAACGCGCTTCTGCTCCATCTCCAGCTCCTCCTCCTCCGCGGCAGCCGCCTTCAGAGGCTTCTTCTCCTTCCGCCTGCTATTGTCCTGCCCCTTGATAAAGGCCGAAGGAGTCGAAGATCTCCTTCGCAGACGATCGGCCAGCCTCTCGAGGGGCCCGCTGGCCGGAGTGCCCCTGCCGCTGGTCGAGTCGGCCTCGTTGTCCTCGCGCAGGATGCGCGGCCCGAAGAAAGAAGAAAGGAGAATGTGAAGTGACTGTAGTGGTCTCAGAAGCTGGCAAGTGGAAGAGGCACCTGGGCTTGCGGAAGCTCATGAAGCGGCGGCACTTCTCCGCCGTCGTCTCGGCCAGCAGAGGCCCCGCGGCGCTGTTGCGCTTGCCCGTCCCGACCGCCTTGTCCAGGTTCTCTCCTGAATGTGACACGCACACAAAATTCAAATCTTGCACAATCCGTTGCTTTGTACGCGCGTTCGCGATGTACATATATGGTGCGACAACCCCGTTGCTTGCTGATAATTGCAAGATATGCAGTGTAACTCTGTAGGTTGTTCTGCACCCATACATGATTGAGACTAGTGGCTTGAGGCTAAACGGCATCGAAACGTCGCAAGGGATATCTTCTCAAATAGGCTTGGGAGCGCCAGAAGTCGTTAGCGGCAGCATATGTACGTCAGTATGGTAAACGGTCCATCGTCTGAGTAAATTGAGGCGATTTTTCTGAAGTCGAGATAATGGGCGCTGGCTTGCCCTTCGTAAACACCTGCTAACATTCCCTTCCGTTTTGTTCGTAGATTCCTGTATTCTTGCAAAAGTCTACTTGGCCAAAATGAGGGGAAGAGACCTTCTCGGTAACACTAATCTTTCTTGTTGTTTTGAAAATCTATGTCTTCTCTAAAATTCTGTTGCAGTTATCTGCTGCCTGGCCCTGTTTGCACTGACGAGTTATGCAGAGAAGGCAGCTGCAGACGACGGCTCCGCTCCCGAAAGAGGACACATCTTGCTTAGAAAGAGATGTACTTCAGATTTGTTACTTTGAAATTGGTATATACCTATGCGTGCAGCCGCAGTATACAGATGTATGCACATACAAGTGTCTTTTCAGTCAGAGCTCCCCTTCCTGCGCTAGTCTACAAGAGGAAGCCATGTGAGTAGAAAGCCGATCTGATACGTTCTCTAGGCTGATGGTCCTTGTATTTTTAACAAGCATTCTTTCCTTCAGCAATGGGACTGAGTCTCGGCGAGTACGTCAGTCAGAGCGGCTCGGACGGCAACCTCCCGGCCTTCCTCAGCAGAAGGCGCTGAAGACTGCGATGGAACGAACAGTGTGATAGCAATGGAGGCAGAGGGAAGCACAGTACCGTAATCCAGGACTAATGTTCGTTTGTTGAACCGTTGCTGCGCAGTGTGTTGCATTGGCTTGTGAGCGGGAGTGGGCCGTGCAGAAGGAACCGAATGTGTCGCTTTCGCAGCATTCTTGATTCGCGTGACCAGCTCTTTGCCTTCGAATTCCTACCGTGCCTCTGGGCGTAGTTGCAGACGGTGAACTCGATCATGACTCCGAAGACGAAGGCCATGCAGGTGCCCATCCACACGTCGATCGCCTTCATGTAGCTGACCTGAAGCGATCGATAGCCTCTTGTGCACTAGCAATAACACATCTCAAGTGCCGGAGCGAATAGGTAGAACGAGAGCGGCAGTGGTCGCACCTCGGGCAGGGCCATCCTGGCGGCGTTGGCTTGGGTCGCCAGCGTCAGCAAGGTGGTGATCGACAGGGAAACTCTGGCAGGCACGGCGTCTAAACGATGCACGTTTCCCGATCAACAAAATAAAGCGAGGAGTAAGTAAGAAAGAGGCATACCGACGTCAAGCCAGAAGGAGAACCAAGAGATGACGACGATCAGGGCCGTGGGAATGTACGACTGCGTGATGTGGTGCATGATCTCGCGCTTCACCAGGAACTCGATGGTTACGCAGCTCCAGACGCCTGCAAGTAGACTTCTGCTTTGACTCCCCAGTGATTTGTGGCGACGGGAGAAGGTGGGGCTGTGGAGTAAGTGGTGACATAGTAACAGTTTCGCAGTAACATCAAAAGTGCCGACACTTTGCATGTGCAACAACCATTATTAACGGTTGGCCTTGGTGGGTTTCGTGTTGATATTCAGACTCAGAATTGCTGATTGAGAATCTGTGTTTCGGTTGTTCCCGCACAGTGTCCACCGACCGGTGGGGAAGGTACCGTCGCAGAGGCCAGGATAGTATCCAATGAGGTGCATGTCAGGCATGGTGATGTCGTCGTTCTTGACCATGGCGTCCTCCCTCTTCTCCATCCAGGCTATCTTCAGCTGGTCTTCCGGATAGGCGTCTCAACAGAGAGAAAGAGAGGGAGTGAGTGGGGTTTGCGAGCACCACCACGAATTATCATGTCGTGCAAACTGATAATACACACGCAGCAACTTGGAGCAAACTGAAGCCCAAGTGGCAGACTTACAGCTGAGAATCCGCAGATTGCAATGCTGGCTATCCAGAGGCCATTTTGTCAGGTCCATCATACACATGACTATCAATGATACCCTGCAAGTGCTCCGCTCGACAGCTCGTCATGGCATTATCCAATAGATACAGAACCTCTCTTCACCTGATGTCGTATAGCATGGAGCCGTCAGGATAGATCCAAAGTAGGAAATTCGGTTGCGTTACGTCGTGGAATGTGGATGTCTTCGCGTTTGCGAAATACACATCGGGAAGCCAGAATTTATCCAGGAGTTTCTGCAGAGAACAGCACGCGTCTCTTCGAGTGCATCGATCAATCAGCTCAGCACTGTCGAGGAGACAATATATCACTTACCGTGTCGCGCACCAGAATGCGTTTGCTGCAATTATGCACCAGACGACGGTCGAGCCACCTTTCTTGAAGATAGACGTCCAGATGAAAGTCCTGTGACAGAGCAAGATAGGTCAGTCTTGGCAATGCCGGCAGCAACGACGACAACAACAACAACAACAACAACAACAACAACAACAACAACAACAACAACAACAACAACAACAACAACAACAACAACAACAACAACAACAACAACAACAACAACAACAACACACAACACACAACACACAACACACAACACACACACACACAACAACAACAACAACAACAACAACAACAACAACAACAACAACAACAACAACAACAACAACAACAACAACAACAACAACAACAACAACAACAACAACAACAACAACAACAACAACAACAACAACAACAACAACACACAACAACAACAACAACAACAACAACAACAACAACAACAACAACAACAACAACAACAACAACAACAACAACAACAACAACAACAACAACAACAACAACAACAACAACAACAACAACAACAACAACAACAACAACAACAACAACAACAACAACAACAACAACAACAACAACAACAACAACAACAACAACAACAACAACAACAACAACAACAACAACAACAACAACAACAACAACAACAACAACAACAACAACAACAACAACAACAACAACAACAACAACAACAACAACAACAACAACAACAACAACAACAACAACAACAACAACAACAACAACAACAACAACAACAACAACAACAACAACAACAACAACAACAACAACAACAACAACAACAACAACAACAACAACAACAACAACAACAACAACAACAACAACAACAACAACAACAACAACAACAACAACAACAACAACAACAACAACAACAACAACAACAACAACAACAACAACAACAACAACAACAACAACAACAACAACAACAACAACAACAACAACAACAACAACAACAACAACAACAACAACAACAACAACAACAACAACAACAACAACAACAACAACAACAACAACAACAACAACAACAACAACAACAACAACAACAACAACAACAACAACAACAACAACAACAACAACAACAGCAACAACAACAACAACAACAACAACAACAACAACAACAACAACAACAACAACAACAACAACAACAACAACAACAACAACAACAACAACAACAACGACGGCTGACGACGACGACGACGACGACGACGACGACGACGACGACGACGACGACGAGGATGGCTGACCACTTAACCATGGTTTGACCCGAAAGGACGACCATGCCTTCAATGTAAACGGAAAGAGTTTGGCGTTGGTCCCTTGGCCTGAACTGACGAACTGTGAAGGTACTCCATGAAGATCAAAGAGGTCGTTCAGGCCGAGGGCGACTTCGGATGTCAACTTGCACAGTATCATCCGCCGGCTAACTGCAGTATCATCCAGCAAT
>JASAMZ010006745.1:0-10072 GCA_030248115.1 Linhomoeus sp. GSCO2_2 | reverse complement strand
ATGACCCATAGTACTGACACGCATATGCCTCGCCCCTCCGTAACAGTGAAGTCGGTCCGGTGGCGCGCTTGCTCTCGCTCAGTGGATAGGCAACCGGAGTGTCTGTGTGTTGCAGGCAGCGTGAACATGGACGGTCTGGACCCCATCGAGTGGGACGAGCTCTTCTCCCTGCCCAAGGACTACTGGACGGAGGACGCCAAGGAAGTGCGCCAGTTCATGGAGGAACAGGTGGGGAAAGATCACCGTGGTTACGATTGCGCGCTCTGTTTCGTGGCCGTCGTCCTTTCATAGTACGCAGAGCCTAGTTCCATGCTGCATTTGCAGGTGGGTCCCGACCTGCCGGCCGCCATCCGCGCCGAGATGGACGCCCAGGAGCAGCGCATCAACGCCATGTGAACGGAAGAAGACACCGCGACAACTATGTACTAGCTTCTCTGCATGCATTAGGTCGCCTTCCCTCGTTTCGCGTATGCTTCTCCCCGCTTTCGCGTTTCCCGCTTCGTCTTCTTTTGTGCGCACCGCCCGAGTCTTTACACTTTTCGTTTGTTGGTTCCTAGTTTGACCAGTTTCTGCTTCCCTGTCGCACTTCCGTTCTGCTCTCCGTCACGCTTCGTTCCTTTGCGGTTTAGAAGCCCGCCGTTCGTATACCTTTCCTCTCCCCCTCGAGCGCCACTCGGGTCCTTTCGCGTTCGAGTTCGTCAGTCGTAGGCTGCTGCCGTTTTGTTGCTTTCCGTTTGCATCCCAGCGTTTCTCTCCTCTTCTTGAGGAATCGTGTCGGTACCCAGTTTCGCCTCACGTGAAATGAACACAACAGGTTGGTTGAACAGGCCGCTTTCGCAGTCCGGTCAAGTGATAGCTTCTAGAACTGATCGATCAGTCACATTGCAATACACATCGCACTCGTTGGGTCTTCAGTCGTACCGGGTTTTTCCGCTTAAGCGCCCCCCCCCCCGCATAAGCGCCCCGGGGCGCTTACGAGGTTTTCACTGCCACGTAAGCGCCCCGGGGCGCTTACGTGGTGCCCAAGTTTTTCGCTACGATGGCAGTAAAATAGGGCATAGGACAGGAAGATTACGCGAGAAAGCTTTGAATCCTAAAACAGCAACACACTTTGAGACGAGTTTGCTGAGCTGCGAAGCTGTAAACTGCTTGATTTGTGCATGTGAGTGGGTCTGCAGAGGTTAAGGAAGTTATTTACTAGGTTGCCTGCATCAAATTATAAAGCCTCAGTTTCTATTAAACTTCAGTGAAACTGCTGGTCGGCTTGTAGGTGGCGTCTTTGAGGCTGGAAGTTGTCAGTTGGACACTTAGACAGCTTTATTAATGCAAAGAATACCACAATAGGTCCCCACAACTCTCCTACAGTACTCGAGGGCATTTTCCGCTTAAGCGCCCCGGGGCGCTTACGTGGCGCCAACTTTAGGTCGTCTGAGGACCCATTTCCACGTAAGCGCCCCGGGGCGCTTAAGCGGAAAAACCCGGTAGTAGTTTCTGAGAAGTCGAAATTGTCGCTCGCTTCTAGTTGTCGCGTTGCTTCTTAGACATGTCAAAGTCTCAGCCTGAGGTGGTCGCTTATACTAAGGAGCAACTTCTAGAGCATGTCGAAGTTACGCAGAGTAGTCGTTCTGAAATTGTCGAATTAGCCCTGGCTCTGCGAGCTCTCTCTTTGGATCCGAAGTTCAGTTGCGCGAAACCGCCCGTTCCGATTCTGTTAGAGTTCTCTATCAAGAGAGGAGTGCGGGAAGATCTAGTTAGGATCGTGAAGAAGTACATTGAGTCGCTCTTCTCAGTAGTAGACTCGGTTGAACTGGCGCTCTCGGAAGTAGATGACAGTAAGTCAGGCTGCGGCCCCTCCGATTCTATTCGCTCTCGTCGGTCGAATTTTACGAAGTCTTCTCCCTCTGAGCTCTCGCAATTGGTTGAGGCGATGACGCGTCTTCAGATAGAACGAGAAGAGCGTCAGATGGCGGAGCAGATAGAGCGCGAAGAGCGTCGACGACAGGCTCAAATTGAGCACGAAGAGCGCCTATATGCTGAGCAGATTGCGCGTGAGGAGAGACAAAGGGCTGAACAGTTGGAGCGCGAGGAGCGCATTTATCAGATGCAGGTTGAAAGAGAGCAGCGGCTAGTCGATCGTCTTCTTTCGCTGCAATCCGTTGTCGGCTCAGCTTCTTCCGCTCGTGAGATAGAGCACGCTGCGCACATTCCTTCGGTTGAAGAAGAGCGTCAATCTCGCGTAGATCAGAAAGAGCCGCCCGTCGATAATTTCTCTGGCGAGACAGAAGTCGGAAGCTGCGCAGATTTCTCAGTTTGGTTGAAATTGTTCGTTGAGTGCGCAGATATGTTTGGGTATTCGCCGCGAGCTCGTCTCTTCTGGTTGAAGCGCAAGCTTACCGATACGGCGCTTTCCTTTGCCCAGTCGCAAACGGAGGAGGTACAGAAGGACTATGATAGTCTAGTCGCGGAACTGGCCGCCTACTTCAAGGATACTTCCTCGCGCACGATGCGTTACATGGAGCTCTTCGAGTGTAGGCAGCAAGAGGGCGAGTCGAGCTATGCATATGGCGAGCGCTTATCCGAGCTTCTTCGTCGCGCAGAGAAGTTAGAGTCTTTGTCGTCAAGCGTTGTCAAGAAGCACTTGTTTCTAATGGGCTCTAACTCGATCTACAACCAGGATTTGGTGTCTAAGTGCGACGACAACACTTCGTTCGAACAACTTCTTGAGATCGGTCGCACTCTAGATAGGCAATATCAGGATTTTACCTGTTGAGCTCAAACGGTGAGCAGTCGTCCGATCCTGGTGTTCGCGTTCAGTCGTCGCGTGGTCCCTCAGCGCAGAGTTACGGTGGGCGTCGAGTTTCTCCGCCACCTCCTTCCGCCGCTTTTGCCATTGTCTCGAATGAAGTGCTTTGCTCCTTCTGTCAGGGTGATCACGCGGCGGTCGAATGTTCTGAGTATCCCACTGCGCAAGATAGAAACGCGCTGATTCGCTACTGCAAACTATGCCTCAATTGCTTAGGGCCGGATCATTTTGTCGCGCAGTGTGGTAGCCAGTCGTGTTGCGAGTTGTGCCAGAGAAGGCACCACACTAGCATTTGTTTCGACTTGTTTCCTCCGGGGGCGTGGCAGCGAGCGCACAGTCTTCCTGAAAGGTATACGGTAGCTGAGCAAAGCGAAGCGCTCCCTGCTCCTCCATTATCGACCACGTGTGCGCTAGTGCAAGTTGCGAGATGCGCAGCTGGTAGCGATTGTTCGGCTGTTGGTGCTTCAAAGGTCGCGGTTACTGAATCTGAGGTAGAGTCTGAGTCTAAGTCGCGCACACTGGAATTGGTAGACTCGCTCGATTCTGCTGTCGAAAATAGGTCGATGAAAGACACTTCCAAATTGGTATCAGTTGTAGAATCCCAGGTAGAATCTAAACAAGATAGTTGCGTGGCTAAGTCGGTCGAGCCTAAGTCGAAGTTGCATAAGTCGAAATCGTCGACTAAGTCTTCGTCGTGTTGTCGGGAGGACGGCTCTCTCGAGCCGAAATTGTCGTCGCGCAAATTCTTGTCGTCGTTATCTCCTTCGTCATCTAAGCATTTATCGGTCGGAGCACAGTTGACGCGCGTAGAGAATTTCGGTGGCTTTTGGGTGTCCCTTCCCAGCATTCAGTTTTCGAGTTGTGGTTCCACGTCGGTCGTCCCCGGTTTCCCTACGGTCGTCTCCGACTCTGGTCCTTTCCCTTCTGCTGGTTCCCTTCCTACGGCTGGGTCGGACATGGGTCATTCTACGGCAGCTTCCGTCCTGGTTTCCACCGGTCCATCTACTGGAGCAACCCCTTCGAGCTCTCCTCTGCCCTGTGGATCTGTGGAACTTTTCCCCTGGTGCCACCTCCCCTTCAAGTGGACCTTCCCCCTTCTGGATCCATCCCCGGCCTAGTCCCTCTACCTCCGGTCACCGGTCAAGCCTCGTCCTGCTTTGCGTGTTACTTGTTCGTTTGCTATCGTTGTTTCGTCGTAGTTGCCTCTGCTGTTCTTTGTTGCGCTTGTTTGTTTTCGGCCGGGAATGTCGCGTCGCCGCGTGATTACTGCGTTTGAACGAGTGAGCTACCGTACATTTATGTCCGCAGCTGTGTCGTTATTTCGAATTTGAACTTCCGCGCTTTTCGATATGTCATCGGTAGTTAGCTTAGAAGCTACGGTAAGGCTACGGTAAGTACACGTGTCGCTAGTGAGATATAGGGGTGATTCTTGGGTGTTTCCGTCAGTCGTGTCGTGGAGTTTCCTTGAGGTGAGTTGTGTCAAGTCTAGTCGAGTCGTGTCAGGTCTAGTCGAGTCGTGTCGTGTCGAGTTGGCCTGTGGGTTTCTCTTCTTTGCCTTGAGTGTGGTCGGAAGCGCGCCCTTCCCTGTCGTAATTCTTAGTCGTACGTCGGTCGCGCGTCGTCGCAAGTAGGTTCTAATTCGTCGATCGTCGTCGTAGTTGGTTGTCTGGCGTCGTCGCATTCGTAGTTTTGTCGTTTTGAGAAAAGGTCGGTCGAAAATCTGTCAATTCACAGTTATTAATCACAAGTCATAGTGCATTCATCCTTGCTCTCCCTAGAATTCCTAGCACGTGACTTGAAAGGGGCAGTGGCACGTAGGTGCTCTTGTCGGCCATCCTTCTTTCTTCTCTTCTGTTTTCTTCTTCTTCTTTTCGCCTTTCGCTTAGTCAAAGGGAAGTAGTCAAAGCAGAAATAACGGAATTTGATGTAACTAAAGAACGGGGCGGCCAGTATAATCAATAACTCAAAGACGAGAATCGCGTCAACAAGAATGAGTTAAGAACACTCCGCACGCTTCAATCACAGGGCTAGCTCTCGAGTTGCTGCTACCCAAGGAATTCTTAGGATGGGGTTTGCAGTATGAGTACCGCCACTGAGATTCCGTCACGAGCACGGTTCTCCTCGTCTTGTTATCCATTATCACTCAAGGGGAGTGTCGCGTCGCTGCTCGCTACTCGCAACAAGTGATACGTGACACTCCTTGAGTGTCAGATAGGCACTCCGCGTGATTGTTTTAGCAGACGGGGGCACAGAAACTCCAACAAGTGTTGTATTCCCATTAAATTTGTTTGTTCCCAAGTGTAGAACTAGGGTCTATAGCCCGGGGTGGGCCTAAGCAGATGCCATACACTTAGAGGCCGATGTGGCGCAAGTGACGCGTTGGAGCAGGCTGTACTAACGACTATGAGCGCAGGCTGTACTGACCGCTGACTGTCTATAGCCACTCACAATGTAGAATGCCAGCGGCGCCCCAATTGTACAGGCGCGCCTTATCTACGCTACACAGCGGGCGCTCCCCCGCTGGGGTGGACGGCTTCGGTGGCCGTAGTGCTACAGTACGACGCTCCTATAATTCGGTTCTATTGCGCGTGCGTAGACGCCTTTCTCAGCGCGTCTTATATGGACGGCGTACTGTAGGCGCAGCAAAATCAATGGCGGACGGTATTTTCAGAATTTCGCGAAATTTTACAGAGCGTGAGTATTCGGCCAAAATCAGGCTAAATACACCGCAAATCGCTAAACAAACGACGGATTCGTGTTCTGCGGCGTCAGAAAGCCCATACACAACTGTCAACGCAATTTTGAAAATTCGACCCCGGGACCCAATTTTTGGCCGGCCGGGTGCCGAAAGCAGGGTAAAGGCGTTCAAAATCGCAAAACAAACACCGGATTCGTGTTCAACGTCGTCGAAAACCCCCGAAACAAGTGAAAACTCAATTTCGAAAATTTGACCCCGGGATTCAAAAATTCGGCGTTGCCGGGATACGGTACCTCAAAATGGTCAAGACGCTTCGTCTACACCAACTTTTGACGCTGAACACGTTGCAATGGTCAATTTGCCGCTAAAAGCACGCTTTCCGGCCCAAAAATCTATTCAAAGTCGAAAATCCAAATTTTCCGCTCGGGACCCGGGACTTTTGGCACCGCAGATCTCCCGAACGACAAGACCGATCTCGGCGGTTTTGGTCTCGAATGAAAGGTAATAGAAGTGTGCAGGTCAAAAATTCTAATGGTGAGGATCCACCGTCGCAATCTCGAGCTACGATTTTTTAAACGTTGGAAAAAAAATTTGAAATTCGAATTTTCTACCGTACTCCCGCGTCGGACCACTTAGGGAGCCCGTTCCGGTTTTGCTCTGAAGAGCATCCAGGGGGCTACAACATATCCAAAAATCATCAAATTGGAGCCACTTTTGCGAAAGTTATGGCGTGCTTTTTTTTATTTGAACCGGAAAATTTGAATTTTTGAATTTTCGCAATATTCTTCCACCACCGAAATTTTTTCGCCCCCCGAGCACGCTGCGCGTCGTCATAAGCTATCTTTTAAAAAAAAAATTTGGCTCCCTAGGTGCTTCGTAGCGAGCGCTAGCCCCGGACATGCTAACTGTAGGCTTTACCGCTCCTATAGCACTCCTTCGCTTTTCAAGCGGCGGAGTGCCAAAAACGACGCGCAAAACCAGTGCTAAACAGTGGCGAAACGTTGCGAACTGTGCAAAGTTCGATACAACCGTAATATGTTTTTCAAATTTAAAATAACGCAGGGTTGACCGCGAAACGCCACTTCAACACACTTGGATGTTCTGTAGATGCGATCCAGGATTAGCACAAAGCCAATCCGCACGAGGAATGCGCGTTGATCTATTGAACATACGTACCAGTACAGTGCAAAGTGCAAGAGGGGAGTGCCGCGTCGCTACTCGCTACTACGATCCGCAAAAGCAGTGCAAAACGGTGGCGACACGTTGCGAACTGCGGAAACTTTGAATTGTTATACAACCCTAATACGTTTGAATGTCTGTGAGCAAGTCAACTTCAAATTATTTCAAATTTAAGATAGCGCAGGGTTCGACGGCGAAACGCCACTTCAGCACATTTAGATTTTCCGTGATTGTAGTCCTTGGGACTATGCTGCAAGTTCCGCGTCTGTCTCGGGTGATCCAAGTGCGGTCGCGTTGATCTGTTGAACATATGTACCAATACAATAGATAAGTTGCACTTACTCGTGCTGACAGGAACTGATTTACTTCTGATGACGTAGCGCATAGATCGAACAATCCGGTCAGTCGAGTTAGTAGAAGCGTTGCACTGGGTGAGAACCATCATATCACCGGTGGTATCTACCGGTCCATATTGCTAACGAATCTACGTAGTCCAAGAATTGCATACGCAACACAAGTTATTTCATCTTATTCCTAGCTACACCCTCACCGTTCATGCTATCGGCTCGAGCATAACCAACAGCGTCGTGTTGTGACAACGACTAGAAACGAATGGAATCGGGTACTGGGCTTAGTATCACTTTCTATGTAGAACTGGTTCAGCAGTTAAACTAGGGGTTTTAAAATTACTGCGCGAATGGGGTGTGCCGCTCACCGCTTCACTCAGCCAGCGACGGTGTCGTACTTGGCGCGCAGGAGCTTCTTGTGCAGCTCGAACTTCCAGACGACGCCGGCCAGCACGATGAGAACCATGACGGCCACGAAGACAACGACGAGAGTAGTGTTGCCGTCGCCCGGCGGCTCCTGAGTCGGAGGAACCTCCCGCCTATCGGTGCCCACGTTGGGGTCGGGCCCATCGTCCACCACCGTCCCGTCGTCCGAAGCCGTTGGCTGCGCCTGCTGCTGTTGGCGCCCTCCTCCACGGATGGATTGACTGGAGCGACGCGACGAAGTGGGCGACGACCGACTTTGGGCTGGCCGGTTCTGCCAGTCGTAGCAGGCCGTCATGTTGAAGGCGGTCGACTGGACGCTCACGCAGCCCTCGTCGTTCAACTCGCGTGCCAGTTCGGCGTCTTGACTCACGGTGGTGCAGCCCGCGACGGAATAGACCAGCGCCGCCTTGTCCAAGGCGTCGTGGATTGTCACCTGCCGAAATTATGTTTTGTAGTCGTACTCCGTACGCGCGCGCACAGATAAATGCACATGTATCATGGTAATGGTACGCACCGTACCGACATCTCGCATCCGCTCTTCCTGCCTACATACCGGTATACCATGCCCAGCGAATACAAGGCTCGCTTAGCTACCAGTACTGGTCAATAGTTGTCAAAGTGAAAGTCAAACGTCGGTCTGCGACAATAGTTGAACGAACCTCAAAGCAGTACTGCCCGGTGCATGTGGTGTCGTCTGTTTTGCGGAGGTTGTAGGTGCCGCTGACGTAGGCACCGACTCGCATTTTGGCGGGACAGTTGGCCGTCTCCGCCATCATGGGTGCGACGGTGCCGGGATCCTTGTTTCTGTCGACGTCGTTGCACCAGTCCTGGGCGCAGATGCAGCTGATCGTGTTCCCCTCATTCTTCACGTTCAAGCCCTCGAAGTTGTGATGGAGGCTGCCCAGGATGGGAGGCACGGAGCACTGGAGGCCTTTGCTACCGCCACTCAGGAGGATAAGTGGCAGGGCGCTCGCGTTGGCGCAGCCCTTCAGCCAGACGCCTGAGTCGGGCGGCTTGACCATGGTGCAGAGCTCGCCCACGCAGCTGCTCTTGCCGCCGCAGTGGGCTCCCTCGCAGTAACACTTGACGAGCGGCTCATTGGCCAGCGTCGGCAATTCCTTCGCCGGATCGTTGCAGCCGTTGCCTGAGAGCACAAGTGATACGTGACACTCCTTGAGTGTCAGATAGGCACTCCGCGTGATTGTTTTAGCAGACGGGGGCACAGAAACTCCAACAAGTGTTGCATTCCCATAAAATTTGTTCGTTCCCAATTTTTTCAGTGTAGAACTAGGGCCTATAGCCCGGGGTGGGCCTAAGAAGATGCCATACACTTAGAGTGACGCGTTGGAGCAGGCTGTACTGACGACGATGAGCGCAGGCTGTACTGACCGCTGGCTGTCTATAGCCACTCACAATGTAGAATGCCAGCGGCGCCCCAATTGTACAGGCGCACCTTATCTACGCTACACAGCGGAGGATCCCCCGCTGGGGTAGACGGCGTCGGTGCTACAGTACGATGCTCCTATAACTCGGTTCGATTGCGCGTGCGTAGACGCCTTTCTCAGCGCGTCTTATATGGACGGCGTACTGTAGGCGCAGCAAAATCAATGGCGGACGGTATTTTCGGAATTTCGCGAAATTTTACAGAGCGTGAGTATTCGGCCAAAATCAGGCTAAATGCAGCTCAAATCGCACAACAAACGACGGATTCGCGTTCTGCGGCGTCAGAAAGCCCAGACACAACTGTCAACGCAATTTTGAACATTCGACCCTGGGACCTAATTTTTGGCCGGCCGAGTGCCGAAATCAGGGCAAAGGCGTCCAAAATCGCAAAACAAACACCGGATTCGTGCTCAGCGTCGTCGATAACCCCCGAAACAAGTGAAAACACAATTTCGAAAATTTGACCCCGGGATTCAAAAATTCGGCGCGGCGGGGGTGCGGTACCTCAGGATGGTCAAGACAGTTCGTCTAGACCAACTTTTGACGCTGAACACGTTGCAATGGTCAATTTGCCGCTAAAAGCACGCTTTCCGGTCCAAAAATCCATTCAAAGTCGAAAATCCGAATTTTCCGCTCGGGACCCGGGACTTTTGTCACCGCGGATCTCCCGAACGGCAAGACCGATCTCGGCGGTTTTGGTCTCTATCGAAAGGTCACACAATTGTCTAGGCCGGATCGAAGAGTTTGCGAAAATCCACCGTCGCAAACTCGAGTTATGATTTTTTAAATGCTGGAAAAAAATTTTAAATTTTGAATTTTCTACCGTACTCCCGCGTCGGACCACCTAGAGAGCCCGTTCCTGCGATGCCGCCTAGAGGACCCAAAGGCCTACAACATATCCAAAAATCACCAAATTCGGTCCACTTTTGCGGAAACTGTGGGGTGGTTTTTTTTTTTACTTAGCAAAAATTTGAATTTTTGAATTTTCGTGAAATTCTTCCACCGCCGAAATTTTTTCACCCCCCGAGCACGCTGCGCGTCGTCATAAGCTATCTTTTAAAAAAAAATTTGGCTCCCTAAGTGCTTCCTAGCGAGCGCTAGCACGTGTTATGTTAACTGTAGGCTTTACCGCTCCTATAGCACTCCTTCGCTTTTCAAGCGGCGGAGTGCCAAAAA
>JASAMZ010006743.1:0-44306 GCA_030248115.1 Linhomoeus sp. GSCO2_2 | reverse complement strand
TTCATTGGTTGACACTTGGCTATGGTACTATGGGGCCAGGCCACTATTTGTGGGCATAGCAGAACCTAGGCTGGGCAAACTTGGTGCCTGCCAGTGGCATAACAGAACCAAGATTGAATAAACTTGGTGCTTAAACATCTATTGAGAAGTCCTTTGTTTGCTGAGCTGGCTGCTGGCTTACTCTCAGATGCACAGTCCTCATCACCAGGAAAAGAGGGAGGGATGGCAAGCAGTTTCAACTGTCATTGCCATGCATTCCTCTAGACAGATTGCTGCACTTCAAGCAAAGTGTGCTGTGACTTTCAGAACAATTACTTCCAGACACAGTCTAGAGGAATCTGATTCTGCAAATGATTTAAAACATCTTGTAATACAACTTGTTTTGCACTGGAGGACAGGCAACACACTTTGCATGGGTGCCCCCTGCTAGCAGAGGGATGCAATAATGCTGATGATGACAACTATGGTGATGTGGTGGTGGCGTGGTATGGTGATGTGACAATAATGACTATGATGATGTGGCAATGATGGTATGTAAGCACAATGAGACTAATGCCATCAATGAAGCTCCAATTTGCTCACCAGACCTTTCAATATCTTTGACAGTAACTATCTGACTTGCTTTACATGCTTTCACTTCTGTCTGCCACAAGGTGGTTTATCAGGCAGTGTGTAGTGATCTGAGTTAAAATGGTTGACACTCAGCTATGTGTCTGGCCACTGTCAGTTGGAGGGTAACAGAACCAAAGTTAAACAAACTTTGTGCCTATCTGCGAGTGACAGAACCAAGGTTAGGCAAACTTGGTGCCTAAAAGTCAATTGAGATGTCCTCTGTTTGCTCATTTGTCCTCTGACTCACTCTAAGACATACAATCATCAGCAACAGGGAGTGAAGGAGGGAGAGCAGTTTCAACTGTCACTCCAATGTATTCCTCCAGACTGATTGCTACACTTCAAGCAAAATGTGATGTGGCATTCAGAACTATCATTTCTATGAAGGAATCTGATTTGCAAACAATTAGGTTATGATGATAAGTAAGTACAGCCTGACTAATGCCATCAATGGAGTTTCAATTTGCTCACCAGACTGTTCAAACTTTTGAGAAATGTTGGGCATGTCTTACTTACTTTCCGTTTTCTTTGTAGCTTAACTTCACAATTCAGTCCTATCTGTTATAGTGACCTGCATGCATAGTACCATACAACATTTGAATTGTATTGCACCGAACTGAGTTATCTTTGTGTGCACCAATCTGAAAATCCACCCCGATCAGTTGCCATTCCCCCATCAACCTCTCCACTCCTTATACATCTCACCTATATCAAAGCATACTTCTTGTTTCCCCCGCAACA
The DNA here is from genome assembly GCA_030248115.1 of Linhomoeus sp. GSCO2_2. NCBI lineage: Eukaryota > Metazoa > Nematoda > Chromadorea > Monhysterida > Linhomoeidae > Linhomoeus > Linhomoeus sp. GSCO2_2. Next base: position 42,953 of record JASAMZ010006743.1, on the reverse strand, counting down.
GAAACACTTGGCATAACCTTGTGTTCACCAAAGACCTCTGTGCACATGTGCCACCATTTGAGAGCACCTGAACGAGATCATCAGGCAGTGTGTAGCGACCAGAGTTGACATGGTTGGCAGTTGGCTATGGGGCCAGGCCACTCACTATTTGTGGGCATAGCAGAGCCAAGGCTGAACAAACTTGATGCCTGCCTGTAGCATAACAGAAGCAAGATTGAATTAACTTGGCACCTAAACATCTATTGAGAAGTCCTCTGCTTGCTGAGCTGCATGCTGGCTTCCTCTCAGATGCACAGTCATCATCACCAGGGAAGAAGGGACGGATGGCAAGCAGTTTCAACTGTCATTCCAATGCATTCCTCTAGACTGATTGCTGCACTTCAAGTTAAGTGTGCTGTGACTTTCAGAACAATCATTCTTAGACACAGTCTGGAGGAATCTGATTCTGCAAATGATTCGAAGCATCTTGTAATACAACTTGTTTTGTGCTGGAGGACAGGCAACTCACTTGCTGTTGATGTGGTTGTGTTCCGTGATGTGACAATGATGACTATGATGATGATGGCAATGATGATGTGTAAGCATAATGTGACTAATGTCATCATTGCTCACCAGACTGTTTAGTATCTCTGATAATAACTATTTGACTTGCCTTACATACTTTCAGTTCTGTCTGTAGCAAGCTGGCTCATCAGGCAGTGTGTAGTGATCTGAGTTAAAATGGTTGACACTCAGCTATGTGTCTGGCCACTGTCAGTTGGAGGGTAACAGAACCAAGGTTAAACAAACTTGGTGCCTATCTGCGAGTGACAGAACCAAGGTTAGGCAAACTTGGTGCCTAAAAGTCAATTGAGATGTCCTCTGTTTGCTCATTTGTCCTCTGACTCACTCTAAGACATACAATCATCAACAACAGGGAGTGAAGGAGGGAGAGCAGTTTCAACTGTCACTCCAATGTATTCCTCCAGACTGATTGCTACACTTCAAGCAAAATGTGATGTGGCATTCAGAACTACCATTTCTATGAAGGAATCTGATTTGCAAACAATTAAGCTATGATGATAAGTAAGTACAGCGTGACTAATGCCATCAATGGAGTTTCAATTTGCTCACCAGACTGTTCAAACTTTTGACAAATGTTGGGCATGTCTTACTTACTTTCCGTTTTCTTTGTAACTTAACTTCACAATTCAGTCCTATCTGTTATAGTGACCTGCATGCATAGTACCATACAACATTTGAATTGTATTGCACTGAACTGAGTTATCTTTGTGTGCACCAATCTGAAAATCCACCCCGATCAGTTGCCATTCCCCCATCAACCTCTCCACTCCTTATACATCTTACCTTTATCAAAGCATACTTCCTGTTTCCCCCACAACAGAACCACTTGGCATAACCTTGTGTTCACCAAAGACCTCTGTGCACATGTGCCACCATTTGAGAGTACCTGAACGAGATCATCAGGCAGTGTGTAGCGACCAGAGTTGACATGGTTGGCAGTTGGCTATGGGGCCAGGCCACTCACTATTTGTGGGCATAGCAGAGCCAAGGCTGAACAAACTTGATGCCTGCCTGTAGCATAACAGAAGCAAGATTGAATTAACTTGGCACCTAAACATCTATTGAGAAGTCCTCTGCTTGCTGAGCTGCGTGCTGGCTTCCTCTCAGATGCACAGTCATCATCACCAGGGAAGAAGGGATGGATGGCAAGCAGTTTCAACTGTCATTCCAATGCATTCCTCTAGACTGATTGTTGCACTTCAAGTAAAGTGTGCTGTGACTTTCAGAACAATCATTCTTAGACACAGTCTGGAGGAATCTGATTCTGCAAATGATTTGAAGCATCTTGTAATACAACTTGTTTTGTGCTGGAGGACAGGCAACTCACTTGCTGTTGATGTGGTTGTGTTCCGTGATGTGACAATGATGACTATGATGACGATGGCAATGATGATGTGTAAGCATAATGTGACTAATGTCATCATTGCTCACCAGACTGTTTAGTATCTCTGATAATAACTATTTGACTTGCCTTACATACTTTCAGTTCTGTCTGTAGCAAGCTGGCTCATCAGGCAGTGTGTAGTGATCTGAGTTAAAATGGTTGACACTCAGCTATGTGTCTGGCCACTGTCAGTTGGAGGGTAACAGAACCAAGGTTAAACAAACTTGGTGACTATCTGCGAGTGACAGAAACAAGGTTAGGCAAACTTGGCGCCTAAAAGTCAATTGAGATGTCCTCTGTTTGCTCATTTGTCCTCTGACTCACTCTAAGACATACAATCATCAACAACAGGGAGTGAAGGAGGGAGAGCAGTTTTCAACTGTCACTCCAATGTATTCCTCCAGACTGATTGCTACACTTCAAGCAAAATGTGATGTGGCATTCAGAACTATCATTTCTATGAAGGAATCTGATTTGCAAACAATTAGGCTATGATGATAAGTAAGTACAGCGTGACTAATGCCATCAATGGAGTTTCAATTTGCTCACCAGACTGTTCAAACTTTTGACAAATGTTGGGCATGTCTTACTTACTTTCCGTTTTCTTTGTAACTTAACTTCACAATTCAGTCCTTTCTGTTATAGTGACCTGCATGCATAGTACCGTACAACATTTGAATTGTATTGCACTGAACTGAGTTATCTTTGTGTGTACCAATCTGAAAATCCACCCCGATCAGTTGCCATTCCCCCATCAACCTCTCCACTCCTTATACATCTCACCTATATCAAAGCATACTTCTTGTTTCCCCCCCACAACAGAACCACTTGGCATAACCTTGTGTTCACCAAAGACCTCTGTGCACATGTGCCACCATTTGAGAGCACCTGAACGAGATCATTAGGCAGTGTGTAGTGACCAGAGTTGACATGGTTGGCAGTTGGCTATGGGGCCAGGCCACTCACTATTTGTGGGCATAGCAGAGCCAAGGCTGAACAAACTTGATGCCTGCCTGTAGCATAACAGAAGCAAGACTGAATTAACTTGGCACCTAAACATCTATTGAGAAGTCCTCTGCTTGCTGAGCTGCATGCTGGCTTCCTCTCAGATGCACAGTCATCATCACCAGGGAAGAAGGGATGGATGGCAAGCAGTTTCAACTGTCATTCCAATGCATTCCTCTAGACTGATTGTTGCACTTCAAGTAAAGTGTGCTGTGACTTTCAGAACAATCATTCTTAGACACAGTCTGGAGGAATCTGATTCTGCAAATGATTTGAAGCATCTTGTAATACAACTTGTTTTGTGCTGGAGGACAGGCAACTCACTTGCTGTTGATGTGGTTGTGTTCCGTGATGTGACAATGATGACTATGATGATGATGGCAATGATGATGTGTAAGCATAATGTGACTAATGTCATCATTGCTCACCAGACTGTTTAGTATCTTTGATAATAACTATTTGACTTGCCTTACATACTTTCAGTTCTGTCTGTAGCAAGCTGGCTCATCAGGCAGTGTGTAGTGATCTGAGTTAAAATGGTTGACACTCAGCTATGTGTCTGGCCACTGTCAGTTGGAGGGTAACAGAACCAAGGTTAAACAAACTTGGTGCCTATCTGCGAGTGACAGAACCAAGGTTAGGCAAACTTGGTGCCTAAGAGTCAATTGAGATGTCATCTGTTTGCTCATTTGTCCTCTGACTCACTCTAAGACATACAATCATCAGCAACAGGGAGTGAAGGAGGGAGAGCAGTTTCAACTGTCACTCCAATGTATTCCTCCAGACTGATTGCTACACTTCAAGCAAAATGTGATGTGGCATTCAGAACTATCATTTCTATGAAGGAATCTGATTTGCAAACAATTAGGCTATGATGATAAGTAAGTACAGCATGACTAATGCCATCAATGGAGTTTCAATTTGCTCACCAGACTGTTCAAACTTTTGCAAATGTTGGGCATGTCTTACTTACTTTCTGTTTTCTTTGTAACTTAACTTCACAATTCAGTCCTATCCGTTATAGTGACCTGCATGCATAGTACCATACAACATTTGAATTGTATTGCACTGAACTGAGTTATCTTTGTGTGCACCAATCTGAAAATCCACCCAGATCAGTTGCCATTCCCCCATCAACCTCTCCACTCCTTATACATCTCACCTATATCAAAGCATACTTCTTGTTTCCCCCCACAACAGAACCACTTGGCATAACCTTGTGTTCACCAAAGACCTCTGTGCACATGTGCCACCATTTGAGAGCACCTGAACGAGATCATTAGGCAGTGTGTAGCGACCAGAGTTGACATGGTTGGCAGTTGGCTATGGGGCCAGGCCACTCACTATTTGTGGGCATAGCAGAGCCAAGGCTGAACAAACTTGATGCCTGCCTGTAGCATAACAGAAGCAAGATTGAATTAACTTGGCGCCTAAACATCAATTGAGAAGTCCTCTGCTTGCTGAGCTGCATGCTGGCTTACTCTCAGATGCACAGTCATTATCACCAGGGAAGAAGGGATGGATGGCAAGCAGTTTCAACTGTCATTCCAATGCATTCCTCTAGACTGATTGCTGCACTTCAAGTAAAGTGTGCTATGACTTTCAGAACAATCATTCTTAGACACAGTCTGGAGGAATCTGATTCTGCAAATGATTTGAAGCATCTTGTAATACAACTTGTTTTGTGCTGGAGGACAGGCAACTCACTTGCTGTTGATGTGGTGGTGTTCCATGATGTGACAATGATGACTATGATGATGATGGCAATGATGATGTGTAAGCATAATGTGACTAATGTCATCATTGCTCACCAGACTGTTTAGTATCTTTGATAATAACTATTTGACTTGCCTTACATACTTTCAGTTCTGTCTGTAGCAAGCTGGCTCATCAGGCAGTGTGTAGTGATCTGAGTTAAAATGGTTGACACTCAGCTATGTGTCTGGCCACTGTCAGTTGGAGGGTAACAGAACCAAGGTTAAACAAACTTGGTGCCTATCTGCGAGTGACAGAACCAAGGTTAGGCAAACTTGGTGCCTAAGAGTCAATTGAGATGTCATCTGTTTGCTCATTTGTCCTCTGACTCACTCTAAGACATACAATCATCAGCAACAGGGAGTGAAGGAGGGAGAGCAGTTTCAACTGTCACTCCAATGTATTCCTCCAGACTGATTGCTACACTTCAAGCAAAATGTGATGTGGCATTCAGAACTATCATTTCTATGAAGGAATCGGATTTGCAAACAATTAGGCTATGATGATGAGTGAGTACAGCATGACTAATGCCATCAATGGAATTTCAATTTGCTCACCAGACTGTTCAAACTTTTGCAAATGTTGGGCATGTCTTACTTACTTTCTGTTTTCTTTGTAACTTAACTTCACAATTCAGTCCTATCCGTTATAGTGACCTGCATGCATAGTACCATACAACATTTGAATTGTATTGCACTGAACTGAGTTATCTTTGTGTGCAATAATCTGAAAATCCACCCCGATCAGTTGCCATTCCCCCATCAACCTCTCCACTTCTTATGCATCTCACCTATATCAAAGCATACTTCTTGTTTCCCCCCACAACAAAACCACTTGGCATAACCTTGTGTTCACCAAAGACCTCTGTGCACATGTGCCACCATTTGAGAGCACCTGAACAAGATCATCAGGCAGTGTGTAGCGACCAGAGTTGACATGGTTGGCAGTTGGCTATGGGGCCAGGCCACTCACTATTTGTGGGCATAGCAGAGCCAAGGCTGAACAAACTTGATGCCTGCCTGTAGCATAACAGAAGCAAGACTGAATTAACTTGGCACCTAAACATCTATTGAGAAGTCCTCTGCTTGCTGAGCTGCATGCTGACTTCCTCTCAGATGCTGGCTTCCTCTCAGATGCACAGTCATGATCACCAGGGAAGAAGGGATGGATGGCAAGCAGTTTCAACTGTCATTCCAATGCATTCCTCTAGACTGATTGCTGCACTTTAAGTAAAATGTGCTGTGACTTTCAGAACAATCATTCTTAGACACAGTCTGGAGGAATCTGATTCTGCAAACGATTTGAAGCATCTTGTAATACAACTTGTTTTGTGCTGGAGGACAGGCAACTCACTTGCTGTTGATGTGGTTGTGTTCCATGATGTGACAATGATGACTATGATGATGATGGCAATGATGATGTGTAAGCATAATGTGGCTGATGTCATCATTGCTCACCAGACTGTTTAGTATCTGACTGTTTAGTATCTTTGATAATAACTATTTGACTTGCCCTACATACTTTCAGTTCTGTCTGTAGCAAGCTGGCTCATCAGGCAGTGTGTAGTGATCTGAGTTAAAATGGTTGACACTCAGCTATGTGTCTGGCCACTGTCAGTTGGAGGGTAACAGAACCAAGGTTAAACAAACTTGGTGCCTATCTGCGAGTGACAGAACCAAGGTTAGGCAAACTTGGTGCCTAAAAGTCAATTGAGATGTCCTCTGTTTGCTCATTTGTCCTCTGACTCACTCTAAGACATACAATCATCAGCAACAGGGAGTGAAGGAGGGAGAGCAGTTTCAACTGTCACTCCAATGTATTCCTCCAGACTGATTGCTACACTTCAAGCAAAATGTGATGTGGCATTCAGAACTATCATTTCTATGAAGGAATCTGATTTGCAAACAATTAGGCTATGATGATAAGTAAGTACAGCGTGACTAATGCCTTCAATGGAGTTTCAATTTGCTCACCAGACTGTTCAAACTTTTGACAAATGTTGGGCATGTCTTACTTACTTTCCGTTTCTTTGTAACTTAACTTCACAATTCAGTCCTATCCGTAATAGTGACCTGCATGCATAGTACCATACAACGTTTGAATTGTATTGCACTGAACTGAGTTATCTTTGTGTGCACCAATCTGAAAATCCACCCAGATCAGTTGCCATTCCCCCATCAACCTCTCCACTCCTTATACATCTCACCTATATCAAAGCATACTTCTTGTTTCCCCCCACAACAGAACCACTTGGCATAACCTTGTGTTCACCAAAGACCTCTGTGCACATTTTGTTCTCGGCTGGGGGAAAGTCCAAGGCCCGCCCCCGCCCCTTTTTTATTCCCAACCCCCCCCCCCCCCCCCCCCCCCTGGGGGGGCCCCCCCCGCCCCCCCCCCCCCCCCCCCCCGCTTCTTTTTGGCCCGCCCGGCCCGGCCCGGGACTTGTCAATTGTACAGGGCGTTTCAGCAAAACGAGTCCAACTTTAAAACTGAATTGCTCGAGCAAGACAGCAACTTTTTTCACACGGTCTTTTGCATTAGATAGAGAGAGCTCTGGTGTTTTATATGTAGAAGAATTCTTCCACAATTGGGCCTACCTCGCTGACTACTCACTCGTTGAAAAGGCGCGAAAAGTTGTCAAACGTGCCGAAATTAACACTTCTGTTTGACAGTAGCGCAAATTCTCCACGGTCAAAGGAATTAGCTGATATTCCTACACAGAAAACGCCAGTTTTCTCTTTCTGACGCAAAAGACCGCGTGGCAAATTCATCGCCTAGCTCAAGTAATTCGATTCTAAAGTTGCACCCGTTTCTCTGCAACTCCCATTACATCATGTAATAGCAATTGCACTGCATGACACATTTATCATAGCACAAACCACAACATAATGGTCCAAAGCAAGCTTAATATCGAGGCAATAAGTGCACAAAAACTATGAGTTATTCAAATTCAAATTTTTAGCATTTGTAAGTATGTATACTAAAGATTTTGTGCCGAAAATTTATAGTTCATAAATGAAAGCCCGCCCGGCCCGGCCCGTCCTCTGGGAAACCCAGGCCCGGCCCGGCCCGGCCCGTCAGCCCAGAAGCAAAAGCCCGCCCAGCCCGGCCCGCGGGCCGGGCTTTTTTACGGGCCGGGCCGGGCCTGGCAGCCCGTTAGGAACCCTAGTGCACATGTGCCACCATTTGAGAGCACCTGAACGAGATCATCAGGCAGTGTGTAGCGACCAGAGTTGACATGGTTGGCAGTTGGCTATGGGGCCAGGCCACTCACTATTTGTGGGCATAGCAGAGCCAAGGCTGAACAAACTTGATGCCTGCCTGTAGCATAACAGAAGCAAGATTGAATTAACTTGGCACCTAAACATCTATTGAGAAGTCCTCTGCTTGCTGAGCTGCGTGCTGGCTTACTCTCAGATGCACAGCCATCATCACCAGGGAAGAAGGGATGGATGGCAAGCAGTTTCAACTGTCATTCCAATGCATTCCTCTAGACTGATTGCTGCACTTCAAGTAAAGTGTGCTGTGACTTTCAGAACAATCATTCTTAGACACAGTCTGGAGGAATCTGATTCTGCAAATGATTTGAAGCATCTTGTAATACAACTTGTTTTGTGCTGGAGGACAGGCAACTCACTTGCTGTTGATGTGGTGGTGTTCCATCATAGATGGGCAAGGTCCAAATCTTAGACCTGGCGGGTCCCAGACCTGATGCGTAGTGGTCAATTGAGAGTTACATATTTTCCTAAAACTTGGCAAAAATAGTGGGTCAACTAACAGACTGAGAAATCTTGAGGTGGCACTGTAATAAGAAGATAAACAAAACAATTCCACAGGAAAAATTATGACAGTACCTTGCACAATTGACAGAAAATTTAGGTACCACAAGCAAAAACTTCGGGAATTCAGTGATTAAACACCCAGGAAGTGGTGTAAAATAGCGCCGCAGGCGAATATTTTTCAGTTTTATGATTAAGGATTCACAGAATCTGCACAAATGTGCAGTCTTGCATTCAAATACCTCAGATGGCATGCGTAGTGGTCCGGATTGGCTTTGCGTAGTGCGTAGTCCCTCCAGAATTAAGGGTTGGATTTGCCAACCCTTGCCAACCCTATGCCCATCTATGTGTTCCATGATGTGACAATGATGATGATGGCAATGATGATGTGTAAGCATAATGTGGCTAATGTCATCATTGCTCACCAGACTGTTTAGTATCTGACTGTTTAGTATCTTTGATAATAACTATTTGACTTGCCCTACATACTTTCAGTTCTGTCTGTAGCAAGCTGGCTCATCAGGCAGTGTGTAGTGATCTGAGTTAAAATGGTTGACACTCAGCTATGTGTCTGGCCACTGTCAGTTGGAGGGTAACAGAACCATGGTTAAGCAAACTTGGTGCCTATCTGCGAGTGACAGAACCAAGGTTAGGCAAACTTGGTGCCTAAAAGTCAATTGAGATGTCCTCTGTTTGCTTATTTGTCAGCTGACTCACTCCAAGACATACAATCATTAGCAACAGGGAGGGAAGGAGGGAGAGCAGTTTCAACTGTCACTCCTATGTATTCCTCCAGACTGATTGCTACACTTCAAGCAAAATGTGATGTGGCATTCAGAACTATCATTACTCTGAAGGAATCTGACTTGCAAACAATTTGGCTATGATGATAAGTAAGTACAGCATGACTAATGCCATCAATGGAGTTTCAATTTGCTCACCACACTGTTCAAACTTTTGACAAATGTTGGGCATGTATTACTTACTTTCCATTTTCTTTGTAACTTAACTCCACAATTCAGTCCTATCTGTTATAGTGACCTGCATGCATAGTACTACTCAACCTTTAAAGTTTTTATTGCACTGAACTGAGTTATCTTTGTGTGCACCAATCTGAAACTCCACCCCAAAATCAGCTGCCATTCCCCCATCACTATTTGAGAGCACCTGAACGAGATCATCAGGCAGTGTGTAGTGATCAGAGTTGGCATGGTTGGCACTTGGCTATGGGGCCAGGCCACTATTTGTGGGCATAACAGAACCAAGACTGAACACACTTGGTGCCTGTCTGTGGCATAACAGAACCTAGGTTGAACAAACTTGGTGCCAAAATGTTTATTGAGAAGCCCCTTGTTTGCTCGGTCACCTGCTGGCTTTTTTTTGGATGCACAGTCATTGGTAGCAGGGAGAGAGGAAGGGATGGAGAGTAGCTTCAACTGTCAGTCCAATACATTCCTCTAGACTGATTGCTATACTTCAAGCAAAGCGTGTTGTGATGCTTGAAACTACCATTACTAAACACCCTAGGAAGAAACCTGATTTGCAAATGATTTGAAAAACTCATTTGGTGCTGAGCAACTCGCTGTGCAACTTGTTTGGTGCCGAGGAACTAGCAACACTGCTCTGCGATTGTTGCAATCAGAGATTTGCCTACTGACACTAATGCCATTACCACTAATGCCTACCTCCATTGGCAATATGGCAGCACACTACATGTTCCCTGTTTCCTTAGTGGGGAGTGTGACTACACACAGAAGAAACACGGCATGAATACATGCGTAGCTCTCCTCCTTCATCCATTCAGCAGTCTCAGTCACAGGGCAGTCACAGTGGTAGACATTGTATTGAAACCATGTAAAAGCCCAACTGTAAGGGCACCAATGTTCACAGCATGGCACAAAGTGTTGACAAGTGCATTCACAATTGTTCTAGACTACTGGTACATGACAGAAGATGCTTCATATCGTAACAACTATTCTATGTACCCAAGTGAATTTTACAATTTTGGGTTGAGCGTTACATAAAATAAACACCAAGTTGGGATCGAGAATTTCAGCTGGCCTGAATGTAAAATTGCAGAACCAAGGTAAAATCCGAATTCTTGGTTCAGTAAAACATTTTTGTTACCTTGGTTCACCGCTTGTTTTTCGTGTTTCTGAACCAAGGTTCCATGTAACCGTCCCGAAAGGGATAAGTCTGTGAGACTGCAAAAGCAGAACGAGAGCATGCGACGCCAACGCGCCGTATGTTGATTTTTGTTTGTCTGCTATTACAACTATATCACAGCGATTTTGGGCCGCATCTGTCAACTTACATCGTTTGTGTTGTGGTGGTTCATTTCAGACCGAAACCTGTCAGCAAAAGGTCGAGCGACTGGAGAAGGATAGTGTGGCAAAGCAACAAAAGCGCTCAGTTAGTTTTTGTTACAGATGCCCTGTTTTGCATTATTGTTACGCACTTTACACTTCTGTTTAGGTCGAAACCGAAGAGCAAAAGGAGGCACGCAACAAGACGGCGCGAGAGCGACGCGCTGAGCGGAAAACCCTGCACTACGGGCTGGGATTCAGCGACTCTGCGGCGGGCAAGTACGGAATCATAAAGGGCGACATACCGGAACCGATGAACGAGCAGTGCCCAGACTGCGACGCCCTCTTCTTCCACACGGAGGTGTGCAGGCAGGAGAACTGCTGCCACGACCATCACTGGAGCCACACCTACTGCTACTGCTCGGCCAAGGCCATCCCCAGAGGCAAGAAGTGCGACCACTGCGATGCTCCCCACGACGGAGTGGCTGAGGAGCTGCACCAGATCGCCTTGAACGACCTCAAGAAGAGAGGCTCCAAGGACTACAAGACCACCTTCGGCAACCCCGCGCGCTTCAAGCCGGCGAAAGGGAAGGACGGGAAACTGTACGTCTCCGATGCCTGCTGGGAGCATCACTACCACTTCAAGGCGCCTCGACCGGAGGCCATCAGTGGAGAGAATGAGGTTCAGCGTTCGAAACACGAGTACAGTAGTCTTTGTCCCAACTGTCGTGCGATTAGCGTCTGCCACTGCTGGTAGGACTTGAGCCGCGTCTGGAAGATGTGAAGGTTGAATGATTGAGGCTTTCTTTCGCGCGATTTGATTTAGGTGAGGTATGTTTGATTTAGGTGAGGCTGGACTGTTTCCTTCAAAGGTGAGCACACATCGTTGAAGTGTCATCACATTATCGCGTAGTTCCGACGGTTGAATCCGATGGTTGATTCACGAATATGGTTGTCTTTGCGGCTACTGTAGAGCGTTTAGCATCTGTTAATATTGGCAAGAGTTGGGCCGCATACTGAAGTAGCGAAGGTCGATTAGTTGAGGCTTTTCTCGCGTATGTTGATTTCTAAGCAGTGTTGTCTGGATCGTTACGTTAAGTAGTGAATAAGTGCCATTGAGGTGTCATCGTATGTCCACTTGCTTCCGCAAAGTATCGAACTGTCCGATGTATCGCCACAAGTATCGCCAACGTCTAAATTCTATGAAGACCATGAAAATATCGGCTGCACAGTACGTTTTAAGCATTAAGGAGTGGCTGAGGGCTGCTTCATGCACATTTCGAGCTATTCTGCCACCATTCACTACAGAGTTGTTGCAATGAGGCTCTGACATGTATTCTGAGGCACAGCAGCTGGTGAAGTGGTAAATACCAGCACTGGCAGTTGCACAGTATCAAATGACTTTCGATCTATCTGAAAGTTGAATTCAGTGTGTTCTGAGACAAGGGAGCTGGCAGGGCTGTGTACATTTGATCAATGCATATTGTGAGCAGTGGCAGCTGGCCATGGGTCTCTGCATGTTTTGACCAGTGGCTGTGGGTCGTGAGTCATACATGTTCTCACTCTGACCAGTGGCTGTGGACCATGGGTCACCACATGATGCGGTATAGGCAACAGCAGTTTCTTATGGGTATCACCTATGGGCTAAAGGCACTAGTCCTATATACTAAGCGGCATAGAGTCTGTTTGTTTGTTTGTTTGTTTGTCTGTTTGTCCTGCAATTTTCTCGCGACACAGGCGACGGATCCTGGAGATCTATAGCTTAAACTGACCGTCATGGACTGGAAGGATGCCATTTTGGGGTCTTGACTTTGGTCGATGCCTAAATTCCTTAAATTTCAACAATTTCAATTGTGAGGTGCACAATTCTGCTAAACCATGCTGATTCAAACGGCGGCCACAGGGGCAATGACGCGCACACTGTATGCCAACACACAAAACATCAACTTTAAATCGTTGTGAGGGACATTTGCAGTGTCACCTCACCACTCACCAAAGAGTTGTTGTTGCGAGACTCCAAAGTGTATTCGCAGGCACTCCATGCACTGGCAAGACCACAACATCAAACTATTCTGGATCTATTTCAAATGGCTTGAGATCTATATTTGAAATGTCCAATTGGCTAAACCCAAACGTCTACAAGCTAACCTCAGGTGTCAATTGTGTATTTACAGGCATGGGAGCTGATGCAATCCTCAACGTAGGCACTGGCTGGGGCACAGTGTCAAATGACTTGACATCTAAGTTTAATGTCCTGCACTGCACTGAATTTGATGATTGTATTGTATCCTTCATGCTCTGCAGATTGCCCATGTGCTATTGACCATAGACATTCTCCTACGGGCTAAAGGCTCTAGTCCTATATACTAAGCGGCAAAGAGTCTGTGTGTGTGTGTGTGTGTCTGTCTGTCTGTTTGTCCGGCCATTTTCTCTTGACACAGTTGACGGATCCTGGAGATCTATAGCTTAAACTGACCGTCGTGGGCTGGAAGGAATCCCCTCCTATTTTAAAACTTTTGCACATTACTAAATTCCACAAAAATCACGAAAATATCGACTGCACAGTACATTCTGAGCACTAAAAAGCGCCTACTGGTCATTTTCGTGGAAATCTTGCACTGTGGTGTCACCATTCACTCCAGAGCTGTCGCTGTGAGACTCCTACAGGTATTTGGAGGCATGGGAACAGGTGCAAAGGTAAATGCAGGCACTGGCAGGGGCACAGTGTCAGAAGACATTAGCTCTATCTGAAATCTCCTAAGGGCTAAACACAAGCATCCATGTGTTAGCTTCAGTGTATTCAGAGGCACGGTAACAGGTTCAATGATAAATGCAGGCACTGGCAAGGGCGCAGTGTCAAGAGACTTTTGATCTATCTGAATCCTCTTATGGGCTAAACACAATCACCTATGTGCAAAGTTCAGTGTAATCAAAGGCACGGGAGTGGGCGCAATGTTAAATGCAGGCACTGGCAGGGGCACAGTGTCAGAAGACATTAGATCTGTCTGAAATCTCCTATGGGCTAAAAGCAAGCTTCCATGTGTTAGCTTCAGTGTATTCTGAGGCATGGGAGCTGGTGCAACCCTAAAGGCAGGTACTGATAGAGGCGCAGTGTCAATTGACTTTGGATCTATCAGATTCTCCTATGGGCTGTTGTGAGCATTGGCTGTGAACCATAGACCAGTACATGTTGTGAGCAGTGGCTGATTTCCATGGGTCAAAACAAATGGCTCTGTTTCCATAGGTGTTCAGCAATAGATATACAGTATCACCTATGGGCTAAAGGCACTAGTCCTATATACTAAGCGGCATAGAGTCTGTCCGTTTGTTTGTTTGTTTGTCTGTCCGGCCATTTTCTCGCGACACAGTTGATGGATCCTGGAGATCTATAGATCAAAAGAACCGTCATTGACTGTGATTTGTCCCCTCCTATTTTAAAACTTTTGCAAGTTACTAAATTCCACAAAAATCATGAAAATATCGGCTGCACAGTACATTCTGACCACTAAGGAGTGACTGATGGTTGCTTTCATGCACATTTCGCACCGGTTGTGCTACCATTCACTACAGAGTTGTCGCTGTGAGACACCGACGTGTATTCAAAGGCACGGGAACAGGTTCGAAGGTAAATGCAGGCACTGGCAAGGGTGCAGTGTCAAGAGACATTTGATGTATCTGAAATATCTTATGGGCTAAACACAAACACCTATATTCATAGTTGAGTGTAATCAAAGGCACGGGAGCAGGCACAATGGTAAATGCAGGCACTGGCAGGGGCACAGTGTCAGATGACATTAGATCTATCTGAAATCTCCTATGGGCTGCATGCATCCATGTGTTAGCTTCAGTGTATCCTGAGAGATGGCAGCTGGTGCAACCCTAAAAGCAGGCACTGACAGAGGCACAGTGTCGAATGACTTCAGATCTATCTGAATCTCCTATGGGCTGTTGTGAGCATTGGCTGTGAACCATAGGCCAATACATGTTGTGAGCAGTGGCTGATTTCCAAGGGTCGATACAAATGGCTCTGTTTCCATAGGTGTTCAGCTATAGATATACAGTATCGCCTATGGGCTAAAGGCACCAGTCCTTTATACTAAGCGCCATAGAGTCTGTTTGTTTGTCTGTTTGTTTGTTTGTGACATTTGATGTATCTGAAATATCTTATGGGCTAAACACAAACACCTATATTCATAGTTGAGTGTAATCAAAGGCACGGGAGCAGGCACAATGGTAAATGCAGGCACTGGCAGGGGCACAGTGTCAGATGACATTAGATCTATCTGAAATCTCCTATGGGCTGCATGCATCCATGTGTTAGCTTCAGTGTATCCTGAGAGATGGCAGCTGGTGCAACCCTAAAAGCAGGCACTGACAGAGGCACAGTGTCGAATGACTTCAGATCTATCTGAATCTCCTATGGGCTGTTGTGAGCATTGGCTGTGAACCATAGGCCAATACATGTTGTGAGCAGTGGCTGATTTCCAAGGGTCGATACAAATGGCTCTGTTTCCATAGGTGTTCAGCTATAGATATACAGTATCGCCTATGGGCTAAAGGCACCAGTCCTTTATACTAAGCGCCATAGAGTCTGTTTGTTTGTCTGTTTGTTTGTTTGTTTGTTTGTTTGTCTGTTAACACGATAACTCTTGACAGCGTTGACGGATCGCGATGATCTGTACACCAAAACAACCATCGTGGTCTGTAGTTTTGCATCTCCTATTGTGGACATTGGCCGATGTCAAAATTCCACAAAAATAGCGAAAATATCGACTGCACAGTACATTCTGAGCACTATGGAGTGACTGCATGCCACTTTAGTGGGCATTTCGCGCTATTGTGTCACCATTCACTGCTGAGTTGTTTCTGTGAGACTCTGAGGAGTATTTAGAGGCAAGGGAGCAGGTGCGATGGTAAATGCAGGCACTGGCAGGGGCACATTGTCAAACGACCTTAGATCAATCTGAAAACACCTATGGGCTAAATGCAAACATCTATGTGTTAAACTTAGTGTATTCTGGGGCATGGGAGCTGGTGCATCCCTAAACGCAGGCACTGGCAAGGGCATAGCGTCAAGTGACTTGAGCTCTATCTGAATAGTCCAATGGACTGTTGTGAGCAGTGGCTGTGCACCATGGGTCGATACATGTTGTGAGCAGTGGTTCACTGTGCACAACTCAATAGGCTTTAGACTATAGTGAATCACCTACGGGCTAAAGGCACTAGTCCTATATACTAAGCGGCATAGAGTCTGTTTGTTTGTTTGTTTGTTTGTTACCACGATAACTCTCGACACAGTTGACGGATCGCGATGATCTATACATCAAAAGAACCGCTCTACTCTGTAGTTGTGCGCCTCCTATTGTGGACTTTGGCCGATGTCTAAATTCCATAAAAATCACGAAAATATCGACTGCACAGCACATTCTGGGCACTCAGGAGTGACTGCAAGTCACTTTTGAGCAGATTTCGGGCTATTGCATCACCATTCACTACAGAGTTGTCGCTGCAAGACACCGAGGTGTATTTGGAGGCACGAGAGCAGGTGCGATAGTAAATGCAGGCATTGGCAGAGGCACAGTGTCAAGTGACTTTATATCAATCTGAAATGTCTTATGGGCTAAACTCAATTGTCAACGGGCTAACTGCAAGTGTCTATTGTGTATTGACAGGCACGGGAGCTGGTGCGATCCTAAACGTAGGCAGTGGCAGGGGCGAGGGGTCGAATGACTAAAGATCTATCTGAAATGTCCTACGGGCTAAGCCCAATTGTCTACGGCTAAAGCCAAGTGCCTATTGTGTATTTACAGGTATGGGAGCTGGTGCAGTAGTAAATGTAGGCACTGGCAGGGGCACATTGTCAAATGAGTTGAGGGCTATCTCAAATGTCCTACAGGCTGAATACCATGGGCTATTGACCATAGAGATTCTCCTACGGGCTAAAGGCTCTAGTCCTATATACTAAGCGGCATAGAGTCTGTCCGTTTGTTTGTTTGTTTGTCTGTCCGGCCATTTTCTCGCGACACAGTTGATGGATCCTGGAGATCTATAGATCAAAAGAACCGTCATTGACTGCGATTTGTCCCCTCCTATTTTAAAACTTTTGCAAATTACTAAATTCCACAAAAATCACGAAAATATCGGCTGCACAGTACATTCTGACCACTAAGGAGTGGCTGATGGTTGCTTTCATGCACATTTCGCACCGGTTGTGTTACCATTCACTACAGAATTTTCGCTGTGAGACACCGACGTGTATTCAAAGGCATGGGAACAGGTTCGAAGGTAAATGCAGGCACTGGCAAGGGTGCAGTGTCAAGAGACATTTGATGTATCTGAAATATCTTATGGGCTAAACACAAACACCTATATTCATAGTTGAGTGTAATCAAAGGCACGGGAGCAGGCACAATGGTAAATGCAGGCACTGGCAGGGGCACAGTGTCAGATGACATTAGATCTATCTGAAATCTCCTATGGGCTGCATGCAAGCATCCATGTGTTAGCTTCAGTGTATCCTGAGAGATGGCAGCTGGTGCAACCCTAAAAGCAGGCACTGACAGAGGCACAGTGTCGAATGACTTTAGATCTATCTGAATCTCCTATGGGCTGTTGTGAGCATTGGCTGTGAACCATAGGCCAATACATGTTGTGAGCAGTGGCTGATTTCCAAGGGTCGATACAAATGGCTCTGTTTCCATAGGTGTTCAGCTATAGATATACAGTATCGCCTATGGGCTAAAGGCACCAGTCCTTTATACTAAGCGCCATAGAGTCTGTTTGTTTGTCTGTTTGTTTGTTTGTTTGTTTGTTTGTCTGTTAACACGATAACTCTTGACAGCGTTGACGGATCGCGATGATCTGTACACCAAAACAACCACCGTGGTCTGTAGTTTTGCATCTCCTATTGTGGACATTGGCCGATGTCAAAATTCCACAAAAATAGCGAAAATATCGACTGCACAGTACATTCTGAGCACTATGGAGTGACTGCATGCCACTTTAATGGGCATTTCGCGCTATTGTGTCACCATTCACTGCTGAGTTGTTTCTGTGAGACTCTGAGGTGTATTTAGAGGCAAGGGAGCAGGTGCGATGGTAAATGCAGGCACTGGCAGGGGCACATTGTCAAACGACCTTAGATCAATCTGAAAACACCTATGGGCTAAATGCAAACATCTATGTGTTAAACTTAGTGTATTCTGGGGCATGGGAGCTGGTGCATCCCTAAACGCAGGCACTGGCAAGGGCATAGACTATAGTGAATCACCTACGGACTAAAGGCACTAGTCCTATATACTAAGCGGCAAAAGTGTGTGTGTTTGTCTGTCTGTTTGTCCGGCCATTTTCTCTTGACACAGTTGACGGATCCTGGAGATCTACAGCTTAAACTGACCGTCGTGGGCTGGAAGGAATCCCCTCCTATTTTAGAACTTTTGCAAATTACTAAATTCCACAAAATTCACGAAAATATCGACTGCACAGTACATTCTGAGCACTAAAGAGTGCCTACTGGTCATTTTCATGGAAATTTCGCACTGCCGTGTCACCAATCACCACAGAATAGAATAGAAGAATAGAATAGTTTTATTGATGGAAGCACCGACACAGCACTGAACGTGCCATAAACCAGGTACAGAGTACATGGGGCGCGACCATCAGTCAAGAAAGGGTAGGCGGCCAGCACAGTACGAGAGCTATCTAATAGTGACTTCCCCTAACAGACCGCGACGACTGAGCAGATCAAAGAAGGCATCACTCGACACATACTCTGAGAATCTCTTGGGCGAGCAATTTACCACAGCATCAGACAGGGCATTCCAACATTTGACGATTTCATAGAAGAACAGTTTCTTAGTCGACTCCTTCCTACAAACCAGTGAGAGCGCGCGCGTGTGGTTTACTCTAGCAGACCTTCTACCGACGGGACGCGCCAACAAGGAATCGAAGTTCGAATCGCCACAATACCGGAAGAACAATCGCATGCGCAAACTCAGCACTCGTTTCCAAATAGGCGGCCAGACTAAGCGCTGCAACAAGATGCAGTATGGGCTGGTGAAGTCATTGCACAGTAGTCGCGCCATCATGCGGTTTGCGCGCTCGATATCCTTTCTACAGTAGATAGCGCCGGGGTACCATACCTCAATCGCGTAGAAGAGAGCCGGGAGAATGCATGTGGAAAATAGCCTAGACAGGACCGAGACGGGAGCCTGATTCCTAAAGATGCGACACATCGCGCCTATTGCCCGCTTCGCTTTGACAACCGCCGTTTGGCACTGTGGGATGAAAGAGAGCTTGCGATCGACTATCACGCCTAGATATTTCCATTCCGGCACAAACTCAATCTCCTCGTTGGCTACAGTAAACCGCGCCACGTCAACCTCACGATTACTGTAAGACAGCACCATTCCCTTGCACTTGCTAGGGTTTACTTTGAGTTCACAGCTGTCGAGTTCACAATTGAGCGCGTCTATGTCACACTGAAACTCCACAGAGCTGGTTCTGTTCGCGAGAGCCTTACAAAGGAATATGTCATCGGCGAACATTCTGATCAGACAATCGCTAGAGAATTGGACGTTCCTAATCGAGTTTACGTAGCAGAGAAACAACAGTGGACCTAGCACCGAGCCCTGTGGGACGCCTGATAGCACAGACCTCCTACTTGAAAACTTACCATTTGCGCAGACTCTGTAGGTGCGATCAGAGAGGTAGTCGCGCAACCACGCCACTAAGGCGTGGGGCACACCAAGCTCGCTTACCAGTTTCTGAAGAAGCAAACCGTGAACGACAGTGTCAAAGGCCTTCCTTACATCGAAAAACACTGCTGCTACTCTATCGTGCTTATCCACCAGATTGGCAACGCTGTGCACCACATCAGAGAGGCAGTCGACCGTACTCTCACCCTTCTGAAACCCGTACTGAAAGGACGGAAACATTCGCGAGACGACGGGCAGCAGTAGGCGACAAACCTTTCTCTCCATGACCTTAGATACACACGGAAGCAGCGCGATTGGCCGGTAGTCTCCAGGCGACGAAGGGTTAGTCACCTTCGGCACAGGACAGATGGTGGAGTCCTTCCACCCACTGGGGACACAGCCCTCCGAGAGACTGCGATTGCACAGCTGGGATAGGGAGGGCGCCAGAACATCCGCACACTGCTTCAGAAGGAGCGGCGGAATTCCATCTGGCCCAGTTGACTTGTTGGCCTTCAGTTTCGACAGGCTGTCTGCCATGTCTTGGGCAGACGTGCACGGCCCTAACGCCTCTGGGACCAACGCTGGTGGAGGGGTGCTGCTGCAATTCCACACACTGTGGAACTGGTCAGCCAGCAGGTCGCAGGGCTCAGCCGGCTGTCCACCTGGAGCCGGTGGGAAGTAGATGGGTGGGCGTGCGTCCCGGTTGGAAAGTTGCTTGACCACCTTCCAGAACTGCTGGATGGAAGTGCAGTCGTGGAAGGCAGTCTGAACTGCCTGTTTCCTGGCCTGCTTGATCCTCTTCTTGCAGAGGAGGCGTAGCCTGCAGTAGGCCGCCTTGAGGGAGGCATCCTGCTCGGCCGCCTTCCACCTCTTCCATGCCAAGGTCTTTTGGCGTAGCAGCTTCTGAATGCCCATGGAGAGCCACGCAGGGCGATCCTTCCTCTGGCCCACGAGAGGGGGACGCCTGTGGGGGACCGTCCCAGCCACGACGGCCTTGACCCGTGACTCCCAAAGCACCCAAGCTTCCTCCACCGTTCTGTGGCTAGCCACCGCGTCTAGCAGTCCACATTCGGCTTGGGACCTTCGCACCAAAGGCCAGTCTGCCCGAGCGAAGACAGGCCTGGGGTCCCGCGGGGCAGGTGGGGGAGCTGGAGCAGGCGAGGGCAAGCGAAGGTGGACGTTCACCACGCAGTGCTCCTTCTCCAGCGGCGCGCCAGTGCAGACCAAAGCTCCGGTAGCTAAAGGCGAGCTAGCGAAGCAGAGGTCGATGCACCTCTGCCTGTGGGTGGGGCCCTGGACCAGCTGCTGTAGGCCGTAACGCGAGACCACTCCCTGGACTGGCGCATACTCTGGCAAGGCTGGGTCCAAATTGAAGTCTCCAGCGACGACGCAGCAGGCAGTTCTGTCACCCAACATGGAGAGACAGTCCAGCAGGCTCTGTGCAAACTGCGTGGGGTCATCGCGCGGTGGCTTGTAGCAGGAGACGAGAACCATTGGCCGAGTTACTGAGATGTTGAGCTGGACAGCTAGGATTTCTGCGTCAGGGCTCCGGTAGATCTGCTGCGGCTTGAGGGCCGCCCTGCAGTAGATGCCCACTCCCCCTCCGTTGCGGTTTCTATCCCGCCGGAAGAGACTATAGCCAGCGACTTGTAGCTCCAAATCGGCAATCGAAGGGCCCAATTTAGTCTCTTGAAGCAGGAAGGCATCAACACACTCGTGCGCATGAGCGTGCGCCTTCACTGCGTCCAGCTTTGACAGCAGACTGTTCACATTCGCGCTGCTGATGCGCAGCGCGCGGCGGGAGGGCATGGCGCGTGGTGCGCACAGCACAGAATCCAAAATGGCCGCTATACCCGCACAGTGTAGCAAAATAGCCAGAATTCCCACGAATTTGGTAGATTTTCGGTGGGAGTTCTTCAGGAATTGTTCTAGAGCCATTGCGCAGTTGAAATTCCACGAGTTTTCCCCGATTTTGGAGGTATTTCTGGCATAAACAGCGGGATTTCCATTTACAGCGCTATAGCAAGGGAAGCACTTTTCGACTTTTTTAAAGTGTTGTCCACAACGTTGTCTCTGTGAGACTCTGACGTGTATTCAGAGGCACTGGAACAGGTTCGATGATAAATGCAGGCACTGGCAAGGGCGCAGTGTCAAGAGACTTTTGATCTATCTGAAACCTCTTATGGGCTAAACACAAGCACCTACATGCAAAGTTCAGTGTAATCAAAGGCACGGGAGCAGGCGCAATGGTAAATGCAGGCACTGGCAGGGGCACAATGTCAGAAGACATTGGATCTATCTGAAATCTCCTATGGGCTAAATGCAAGCATCCACGTGTTAGCTTCAGTGTATTCTGAGGCATTGGAGCTGGTGCAACTCTAAAAGCAGGCACTGGCAGAGGCACAGTGTCAAATGACTTTAGATCTGTCAGAATCTCCTATGGGCTGTTGTGAGCATTGGCTGTGAACCATAGACCAATACATGTTGTGAGCAGTGGCTGATTTCCATGGGTCGATACAAATGGCTCTGTTTCCATAGGTATTCAGCTTTAGATATACAGTATCACCTATGGGCTAAAGGCACTAGTCCTATATACTAAGCGCCATAGAGTTTGTTTGTTTGTTTGTTTGTGTGTTTGTTTGTTTGTCCGGCCATTTTCTCGCGACATGGGCGATGGATCCTGGAGATCTATAGCTTAAACTGACCGTCGTGAGCTGGAAGGAATCCCCTCCTATTTTAAAACTTTTGCAAGTTACTAAATTCAACAAAAATCATGAAAATATCGACTGCACAGTACATTTTGAGCACTAAGGAGTGGCAGACGGTTTCTTGCCACTTTTGCAGTATTGTGTCACCATTCACTACAGAGTTGTCGTCTTGAGACTCCAAGGTGTATGTTACAGGCATGGTGACTGGCGCAAGGCTAATCGTAGGCACTGGCAGGGGCGCAATCTAAAATCGACTTTGGGCTGAAGCTGCATCTACAGGCTAAGCTCAAATGCATTTGATGTGTATTCACAGGCACGTGACCAGGTGTAATTGTAGGCAGTGGCACGGGCACAACCTGAAGTCATCTATAGGCTAAAGCCAAACGCTCGCTGTGGCATGCCATAGATCGCTGCATGTTCTTACCAGTGGCGCGCGCCATCGGGTAGCCTCATGACAAATGCGTAATGACAGTGCTCTTGGGACTATAGAGATTCTCCTATGGGCTAAAGGCTCTAGTCCTATATACTAAGGCGCCTAGAGTCTGTCCGTGTGTTTGTTTGTGGCTCTGTGGACGCCATAACTCTAGACACAGTTGTCGGTTCGCGATGATCTATAGCTTAAACTGACCGTCGTAACATGTAGTTTTGCACCTCCTACAGTCCCGTCCAGAAGTTACGTCCTAAAACGCGCGTGTTCGTGTTAGCGCGCGAGTTCGTGTTAGCGCGCGCGCTCCCACACAAAGCGCCTTACAGCGCGCGTGTTTATGCTCAGCTCGCGTGTTGGCTATCTTGACGCCAAGCGGTGCGTGAAATAGCGGTGCGTGAAATACAGGCGAGTAAACCACACAAAACTACCCAAAACGTGTGAAGTAACAGTTTGCCCCGCCACCAAGCAGAAAGTGTTCAATTTTTATCCAGTTGTGAACAAAATTCCATCTCCGGCGTGCGGGCGCTTCGAAAACCATGTTTTCCTAATCCGAATTGTCACGAACTAGCATTTCCACGCTGCTTTCAGCTCGCGAAATGCCAATTTCAAGTCTGTTGACTTTGAATGGTGCAATAACACAAGTTCTGCCGTTTTCACAGCAAACCAAAGCCAAACTAAATCTACTAGGTAATCATTTCGGACCACTCATGGTGAACGAGACGCTCGCTTTTGCATAAGCGGTGTGTGCAAGGCCATTACAGTAGTGGCCGCCGTCCACTACAGGCAAGAAATCGACGCTTCAATGTTAACGCGCGTGTTCAACACGAACGCGCGCGCTAGCGCGCAAATAGGACGAAACTTCCAGACGGGACTGTATTTAAGAACTTTGACCAATGACTAAACTACAAAATATTTCGAAAATATCGACTGCGCCAGTACATTCTGAGCACAGAAGGCACCACACGCTGTGATTGATGTTTGATTTCAAGCCAAAAGTGCTATACAGTGTCACCACTCATGACTGAGTTATCGTTGTGAGACTCCAAAGTGTATTCGCAGGCACTGCATGCACTGGCAGGGGCACAGCATCAAACTGCTTTGGACCTATGTCAAATGTCTTTAGATCTATCTGAAATCTCCTAAGGGCTAAACCCAAATGTCTACGGGCTAAACCCAAGTGTATACTGTGTATTTACAGGCACGGGAGCTGGTGCAAGCATAAATGTAGGCGCCGGCAGGGGCATAGTGTCAAATGACTTGCGATCTGTCTGAAATGCTCTATTGGCTAAACCCAAATGTCTACTGGCTAAACCCAAGAGTCTACTGTGTATTTACAGGCACATGAACTGGCGCGATCCTAAACGTAGGCACTGGCAGGGACACAGGGTCAAAAGGCTTGAGATCTATCTGAAATGTCCTATGGGCTAAACCCAATTGACTGCGGGCTAAACTCAAGCATCTATTGTGTATTTACAGGCACAGGAGCTGGAGAGATCCTAAACATAGGCACTGACAATGGCACAGGGTCTAACGACTTGAGATCTAGCTGTACTGCCCTTCAGTGCACCAAATTCGATGACTGCGTTATCTCCTTCGTGCTCTGCAGATAACCCATACGCTATTGACCATAGAGATTCTCCTACGAGCTAAAGGCTCTAGTCCTTATTACTAAGCGGCCTAGAGTTTGTCCGTCTGTTTGTTTGTTTGTGGCTCTGTGTGCGCCATAACTCTAGACACAGTTGACGGATCGCGATGATCTATGGCTTAAACTGACCGTCATAGCCTGTAGTTGTGCATGAAGGTTTGTTGACTTAAGTCGATGTCTAAATTCCAAAATATTTCGAAAATATCGACTGCGCCAGTACATTCTGAGCACAGAAGGCATCACACGCTGATTGGTGTTTGATTTCGCGCCAAAAGCGCTTTACAGTGTCACTATTCATGACAGAGTTGTCGTTGTGGTAAGTGTATTCGCAGGCACTGCGTGCACTGGCAGGGGTGCAGCATCAAACTGCTTTGGAGCAATGGCAAATGTCTTTAGATCTAACTAAAATCTCCTACGGGCTAAACCCAAATGTCTACTGGCTAAACCCAAGTATCTACTGTGTGTTTACAGGCACGGGAGCTGGAGAGAGCCTAATTGTAGGCACTGGCAGGGGCACAGTGTCAAATGGCTTGAAATCTATCTGTAATGTCCTATTGGCTATACCCCAAATGTCTACGGGCTAAACCCAAGTGTCTACTGTGTATTTGCAGGCACGGGAGCTGGTGCAAGCCTAATTGTAGGCACTGGCAGGGGCACAGTGTCAAATGGCTTGAAATCTATCTGCAATGTCCTATTGGCTATACCCAAATGTCTACGGGCTAAACCCAAGTGTCTACTGTGTATTTGCAGGCATGGGAGCTGGTGTGATCCTAAACGCAGGCACTGGCAGGGGCACAGGGTTGAACGACTTAAGATCTTACTGTAATGTCCTGTGGTGCACTGAATTCGATGACGCACTATTAAGCATAGAGATTCTCCTATGGGCTAAAGGCTCTAGTCTACATTACTATGCTAGCTAGGTGTAGTGTCTGTCTGTCTGTCCGAGTACGCTTGCCTTCCTAGCACTTCGCCACGCGACGCTTCAGCATGCGCTTGCCAGCTAGCACTTCGCCACGCGACGCTTCAGCACGCGCGCGCTAGGAAGCCAGCAGGACGCCAACGGCGTCCCGCAGAGAAGCTGGCTCGCTTCGATCGATCGACGGCTGCACGGCCAGCGTCGCCTGTTGCTGCTTGCCTTCAACGCAGGCTTTGCCTGAACAGTACGGCAATGCACGGTAGCAGAGCCTTGCAAAAGCCAACAGTGCGGCAGTGCGCGGTACAGCAGAGAACCTTACAATGTGCAATTGCAACAGAGCCGAACAGTACGACAATGGTCGCGCAGGCAATTCTAGCCGCTTCAGCGACTATTTCGCTTGCAACAGGACAGATCTTGCAACAGCACAATCGGCCCGCTCTTAGCATTTGTGTTGTGCGCCGCTTTGTACGGCGCGTTCGTGAGGCAGTCAGCGCCATTAGCTTGCAACAGGACGCTGCAACAGTACAGACGTTACAACAGGATCGTCGCGCAAGGCGACCAGCGCCGTTGGCTCGCAACAGGACAGACCTTTGCAACAGGACAGATTTTGCAACAGGACAAATCTTGCAACAGGACAGATCTTGCAACCGGAAAATCTGACCGCTTTCTATCATTTGTTTTGCGCGGCGCTTTGTACGGCGCGTTCGCGAGGCAGTCAGCGCTGTTGGCTTGCAACAGAACAGACTTTCGGCAACAGGACAAATGTTGCAACTGGACAAATCTTGCAACAGGACAGACCCTGCAGCAGGACAGATCTTGCAACAGGACAGACCCTGCAACAGGACAGATCTTGCAACAGGACAGATCTTACAACAGGACAGATTTTGCAACAGGACAGATTTTGCAACAGGACAAATCTTGCAACAGGACAGACCCTGCAACAGGACAGATCTTGCAACAGGACAGACCCTGCAACATGACAGATCTTGCAACAGGACAGATCTTACAAAAGGACAAATCTTGCAAAAGGACAGATCTTGCAACAGGACAGATCTTACAACAGGACAAATCTTGCAACACGACAGACGTGGCAACAGGATGGTCGCGCGAGGCGACCAGCGCCATTGGCTCGCAACAGGACAGACCTTCTGCAACAGGACAGATTTTGCAACAGGACACATCTTGCAACAGGACAGATCTTGCAACAGGACAAATCTTGCAACAGGACAGATTTTGCAACAGGACAGATCTTGCAACAGGACAGATTTTGCAACAGGACAAATCTTGCAACAGGACATCTTGCAACAGGACAAATCTTGCAACAGGACAAATCTTGCAACAGGACAGACCTTGCAACAGGAGAGACCTTGCAACAGGACAGACCTTGCAACAGGATATACCCTGCAATAGGACAGACCCTTCAACAGGACAAATCTTGCAACCGGTCAGACCTTGACAATGAACAGGACGGACGCTGCGGCGCGCGTGCGAGGCGACCAGCGCCGTTGGCTCACAACAGGACCGACCTTGCAACGGACAGACTTTGAACAGGACAGATCATGCAACAGGACATTACGGCCATTGACGACTACATTCCATGCTATTCAGATGTCAGGAATTCTTCTGCAACAGGAAGGAACGGCTAGTCAGGGTTATTTATACTCGACCGACTGGTGGCTGACTATGATGTGTTCAACATACACACACGACTGTTACTGTACGTTGCCATAAAACCTGCATTAGAAGATTCAACAGTTGGTCGACACTCGACACAGCTCGTTGTTTCTCCGAGATGCAAATTCTAAGAGGTTCTTCAAACACCACGTGCTGGCATAACGCATGTGAATTAGGTACATAGAATGCAGATCGCGTTGCACGACCGCGATAATGGGAGCATTGATGACGTGTTATAATGCAGCATATAAACTGACGAATTGGCTTAGTGCGAAAAGTTAGGTAGCTATTATTTCGCTCGGCCTCAGCCGAGCGAACCATATCAAGAGCTCGGCGTGCGTGCGTGCGTGCGTATGTATGTGTATGTATGTATGTGCGTCACGCTCGCTTCGGGCTTAATAACTCGGTCGTCCGACGTCGTAGGAAGGAGTTTGAGACATGGTCGGGTAGCCTGCGGACTCCTCTAGCCACCTGAGTAGTCAAAGCAAAAATAAGTTTTCAAACTCGCGCGCTACAGTATCTCAAAGTGGGGTCCATTTTAAGACAAAAGTTGACCGAAGCTAGTCGAATCGCATATCAAAGTGAAGCGCTCGAGCTCCTGAGCACGAATCCGACAACAAAAAGTTTCAAAAGTTTAAACAGAGAGCTACAGTAACCAAAACGCGTCGAAAACTGGAAACGACAAGCTTGCTTCGGGCTTAATAACTCGCTTATCTGACGTCGCTGGGTTGAGTTCGACACATCGACGGGTAGCCCTCGGACTACTCTCGTCAGCCGAGTGTTCAAAACTGAAATAAGTTTTCAAACTCGCGCGCTACAGTATCCCAAAGTGGGGTCCGTTTTAAAACAAAAGTTGACCGAAGCTAGTCAAATCGCATATCAAAGTGAAGCGCTCGAGCTCCTGAGCATGAATCCGACAACAAAAAGTTTCAAAAGTTTAAACAGAGAGCTACAGTAACCAAAACGCGTCGAAAACTGGAATCGACACGCTTGCTTCGGGCTTTTAAATAACTCGCTTGTCTGACGTCGCTGGGTTGAGTTCGACACATCGACGGGTAGCCCTCGGACTACTCTCGCGAACTGTGACGTCGAAATAATAACAAGTTTTAAAAATTGCGCGCTACAGTATCCCGAAGTAATGTCCGCGAAAAGTCAACACTTCATCGAACCTAGTCGAAGCGCATATCAAAATGAAGCGCTCGACCTCCTGAGCAAGAATCCGACAACAAAAAGTTTTAAAAGGTCAATGAGAGGGCTACATACAGTAACCAAAACGCGATGAAAACTGCAGATTTTGGTTTGTTATATCTTGGCACCTGTGCGTTGCAGAGCGGCTGTCTTGAGTCTTGACACTGCAAGCCAACATCAAATCATGCTCGCAATTAACCTGTAGTTTTGCGTTAGATTCCAGTGTCTTTTTTTCGCCGCCCCCCAGGGCGGCGAGTATATATACGGACGCTATTGTCTGTTCGTGTGTGTGTGTTTCTGTGGGTGTGTGTGTGTGTGTGTGTGTCACAAAACTAGACATGACGGTTAGTGCCACCCGATGGAGTCGAATGCGCTGAGTAACGTGTCGATGTCCGTTTCTGTTGCTAATGTCGCTATTTCGAGATATTTACAATTAAAATACGAAAATGTCAAAAATGACACTTTTATTTACAGGTCGTATCGGCAAAGTTTTTGCTGAAATGGAAAGGGCGTAAGACGCGATGAATTTGTGACATAGTTTCGGATTTTGGAATTCACCAAATTAGGGATGTTTTCAAGGTTTTTGTCAAAATTCCCAAATTTTGACAAATTCAAACAGCTTAAATTTCAAAACTTCTTTGCACCGATGTATCGAGCATAGTCCGCCAAGTATTTAGCAAATAGTTTCAGCGAATATAATTAACGAAATTTGGGATATTTTTAAGGATTTTGTTAAAATCCACAAATTTCGACAATTTCAAACAGCTTCAATTTCAAAATTTCTTTTTACGGATGTGTCGAGCATAGTCTGGCAAGTATTTATCAAATAGTTTCAGATTTTGTAATTAACGAAATTAGGGATATTTTCAAGGATTTTGTCAAAATTCCCAAATTTTGACAAATTCAAACAGCTTAAATTTCAAAACTTCTTTGCACCGATGTATCGAGCATAGTCCGCCAAGTATTTAGCAAATAGTTTCAGCGAATATAATTAACGAAATTTGGGATATTTTTAAGGATTTTGTTAAAATCCACAAATTTCGACAATTTCAAACAGCTTCAATTTCAAAACTTCTTTTCACGGATGTGTCGAGCATAGTCTGCCAAGTATTTATCAAATAGTTTCAGATTTTATAATCAACGAAATTAGGGATATTTTCAAGGTTTTTGTCAAAATTCCCAAATTTCGACAATTTCAAACAGCTTAAATTTCAAAATTTCTTTTCACGGATGTGTCGAGCATAGTCTGTCAAGTTCTTAGCAAATAGTTCTAGATTTTATAATTAAAGAATTTAGGTATATTTTCAAGGTTTTTGTCAGAATTTCCAAATTTCGACAATTTCCAGCAGCTTAAATTTCAACATATATTTGTGTGGATGCATCGAGCACTAAGCCCAAAAGAATAGTGCGTCGTCCCATTTATACCCTTTTCAATGGGGCGTCGTCCCATTTATACCCTTTTCAATAGGGCGTCGTCTCATTTAGACGCTTTTATTGCACTGTGTGCCTGCGGCGAATTTCTCTGATCCATTTATGGATCAGTTGCCACTATCATAAGCGCAAAGTGTGCCTGCGGCGAATCTTCTGATCCATATGTGGATCAGGTACCACAAACAAATCCAAGACCAATTGCGGCTATACCCCACCAGATTGTCGACTAAATGTCTAGCGGCACTTCACTATCCAGTGCACATTATCCCGCACACGCTCTCAAGTTTACACTGATGCCAACGTGGTGCCACAGTTTTTAGACAAAGCTTGTTTAAATTTAGTCTGAAAAGATGATTTTCTTGGTGTAAAGAATTAAACCCGAGCGATACCAATGTTGCGTAGCAAGACCACTCCAAAAAGTGTAGTCGCGAGGAGAGTCAAAGACGCTGCACGAAACCGGAAAGGGCCTTGCTACAATCTCAGTAAAAATTCAAAGCTCAAAACCACTCCGCTTTTTAAAAGAGACTTGTTTAGCAGCTGCGTAGGTGCTCCAGAGAAGAACGAACATGCGACTCGCGTATACCGTTCTCTTAGTTGTCACTGGTGCATCAACGAGGGTCATTTCCGATTTACTGGCGGAGTCGGGCGGTGAGTCTCTCTCTATCAAAACTTAGCATAATGCAACAACTGAAAGAGTGTGTTTTTTGCCGCGCCTCAGCGCGGCGAGGTGTATGTATGTATACGGTTGACAATGTCTGTGTGTCTGTCTGTGTGTCCGTCCGTCCACTCGTGGCACCGAAGTCAAATATGTGACATATGTGGTCAAGTAGAGTCGAGGTCGCTGAGTACGAATCCGATGTTCTGTTGCTATTTTCGCATTTTCGAGATATTTACAATTAAAATACGAAATGTCGAAAATCGACTTTTTTCGCCCGGCCTCAGCCGGGCTAACTCCTACAAGAGCGTTGTGTGCGTGCGTCCGTTCGTTCGTTACGCTCTCAGATCTCGGCGTTGGTAAGTCGTAGGAAGGTGACCTTGGACTTTATGGATAGGTCTCGACTCACTGGAAGTGTTGCTAAGAGACTTCGAAATTCAAAACTTTGAATTACGCGTGCTACAGTAGCCCGAAGGACAAAACGCAAAACGGGTCTAACACGCTCGTCTTACGTCGTAGAGCGGCGTGCGATAGGTCAACTAAAAAGTTTCGACGTGGTCTTTCACTTGGCATCAAAAATTTTCTTAATTACGCAAACGCGCACCACTAAAAGCGACATTCTCGCGTTGTTAACACAGCAATCGCTCTAACTCGCTCAGCACGCGCCGTAGAGAGACGATCTTGAGTTTGTTGGATAGCTCTCAGTCTCGACTCACCGATCATTTGTCCTTCTATTGGTCGAAACTCAAAAATTTGAATTTCGCGAGCTACAGTAACCTAAAGGTTCAAAACGCGAAACTTCTCCAACTCGGTCGTCTTCCATCGTAGAGAGACGACCTTGAGTTCGTTAGATCGGTTTCAACACACTGACCATTGCGTTAAGAGAAGTCGAGATTAAAAAGTGTGAATTTCGCGAGCTACAGTAACGCAAAGGTCCAAAGCGTAGCCGTAGCGAGGCGTGCGACAGCTCGCTTAAAAGCTTGCGACGTGCTCTTTCATGGCACGACAATTTTTTTATTCAATTGGTAAAACACGTAGTAAGAAAATTGACATTTTCGGAGGATATTCGCAGAGAGACGCTCTTTTGTTCACTCGATAGGTCTCGACTCACTGATAATTGCGCTAAGAGAAGTCGAGACTCAAAATTTTGAATTTCGCGAGTTACAGTAACCCGAAAGTCCAAAACGCAGAGCAGCTCTAAATCGACAATCGACACGTCATTTGAAAGGTCTCAACGTGCTTTTTCATGCGACTGCATAAATTATTCCAATTAGTAAAATAGGCACCATGGAAGTCGACAATCGTGACATTTTGAGCACTAAAACGGCTATAACTCGCGCGTCTAACGTTGTAGAGCGACGTTCGTTCGACCGTTTGAAAGCTTACGTTGTTGGACACTCAATCGAAAAGAAGCTTTTGTTTTAACCCTTGACTTAAGAACAATTTTGACTGCTAAACCAGGCAAGTCGTCCGGGGGACGCAGTATACTCCACAAATTTGAACTCCTCTCCTATGCACGGTGACTCCTCTCCTGTTGTGGCCTTCTAACACTCCCAATCGCAAAAGTAATGCCGAATTCGTCATCTGCATCTCAGAATACCCCAGATTCGACATACAACACCGCTAGTTTCCTATGGACTCCGGGAACTGAAATTCTGCACTTGGGGTACGGTAGCATACAAATTTGTCGTAGGTACGTTCAAACATCATCTAAGCGCTAAACAAATGAGCAATTCGTAATCAGCGCCCCCGAAAACCCCGAAATCGAGTATAATATCGCAGAAGTTGACTTGACACCCACAATTCAAACGGACGCTGCAGGGATACTGTAGATTCGAAAATTCTTCCAAAGCACTTTTCTAGACCAGATTTAAGCGTAGAATCGTTTGAAACCACTTTTGGAACGATTCGGCAACTCATTCGAGCGCTATAGACGCCGAAATGCGAAAATCGCAATTTTCGACCCCGGAGTCAAAAAAGTCGCAGTGTAAGAAAATTTTTTGTGTTTCGCCCGATTTTCTCCGTTCATGGCTCATTCGATAGAGGACATCTGGGAAGGAGCACCAAGAGTGGTCTCGCCGCTCTAGCTGCTACCTAGCTCGCACAGCAACCCGTCAAAGTCGACCCGGGGCCAAAATTCGCGAATTTTTCAAATTTGGCGCCAAAATGGGTCCCGCAGCGATCCAATTCTTTTTTTGCGTGTTCGGCACTATCGAGGGCTACAACATATCAAAAGATAGTATATACCATTATATGCAACTTTTTCGAGTTCTACCCTGTGTAACCCATTTTTCAGTACTTTGAAAATTTAAATTTTTGAATTTCCCGCCAACGGGGTCCCGGAGCGTGACCCCACATCTCGTGCAGGTTGCCCACCTACTAGGCCTACCCAACGCAAAAGACCGTTTGCAAATCGGCCGCTGCACGCGCGAACCCCATCCGGTCCAAATTACTGCGTTTCGCGCACAAACGCTATATACTCCACACTTTTTTGTGGAGTATAAAAATTAATCCCGGGCGATCCCAATGTTGCATTGCAACAACCGCTCAGAAATGCGTGTGTCTTGCTAAAAAAAACTAAACCCGGGAGATCCCAATGTTGCCTTGCAACAACCACTCAGAAAGGAGTGCGTCAGAAGTAGCGCATGAATAGTGGACTTCGGGCGCGCGCGCATCATATCGGAAAGGCTTCGAAATACTTTACAAAAGTATTCACTCTCTTACTCTTCCACTTTACAACACTCACAAACCACTCTGTATTAATAAACAACTCAACTTTTTTAAAACAGCTTGTTCGCCTGATGAGGTAGCGGCAAAATTTCTTCAGAAGTGGAAAGAGCATAGACCGCGGATAATTTGTAACACAAAAGAAATTTTTGCAAATTGGAATTTTATTGTGAAATACGCAATTATTTGTCAAAATTTTCACAAATTGACAAAAATAGAACGTCAGTTATTGACAAATGTGAATGCATATATGATAAGGCCGTATTTCAATAAGAATTTGTGACATAGTTTCACAGTTTTGATAAACTGCAATTTCGAGATATTTAGAATTGAAATTCAAAAATGTCGAAAATTTACATCTGATGAGTTAGAAATAAAATTTCTTCAGAGATCGAAAGAGCGTAGACCACTGATAATTTGTAACACAAAAGAAATGTTTTGCAAATGTGGAATTTGGTAAAAATACGCGACTATTTGCCATAATTTCAATAATTGACAAAACTCGAACGCGATGTTTTGACAAAAGTGAATGCCGAAATGGAAAGACAGTACATACGCCAACAAGAGCTTGTGACACAGTTCTACAGTTTTCAAAAGTTGTAATTTTGAGATATTCACAATTAAAATACGTAAATGTCGAAAATCGACTTTTTCGTCCTATTAGCTAACGACAAAAGTTCTTCAGAAATGGCAGGCGCATAGACAACAGATTTCATGATTGTGAACGCAGAAACAGAATGATCGTACGCAAAACGGAATTCCTGGTAGAGAACGACTGCGCACAACATTGTTCGATGCGGCTTATTCACACAGGTATGAAACTTCAGATGAACGGCGTCGTATCATGCCGATAACATATAGCGAACGCGGCGATATCACTGAGCTTTAGATCAGCTGTACAGACAACTAAAAGCCGCACTTGATTTGTGGAACACGTTCTCGAGATGCCTTCTCTAGATACGGCTAATGATGATTATGTCGCATCAGGACGGCGCAATCCTCCAGAATGTGCAATCAGCTACTAGGACGTTGAATTCCTTAACTTTTACGTTTAATTCTTTTGCCAGGAAGTTGTTTCCTTCCATATCAGGCTATGCTTAGGCTCGCCCTGCGCCCAGAGACGGATCACAAGAGTCTAGTCGGCGTCGCAGTCTGGCGGGTCGAAGCTTAGGCTTAACGCGACCGGTGACCGACTTCAGGGCGCGCGGAGCGCGCCCTGAAGTTGGTGGTCGCGCTAAGCCTCGGTTTTCGACCCGCCAGGCGCGACGTCGACAGAGTTTTAGTGCAAACTGTGAGTGGGATGAACACTCCTCCATCTAATTCACCTCCTGCTCAGGCCAGCTGAGCCCCGCCGACCAAAGATTGCGCGGTTTGGAGGGGCCGCCCTCCAGAACGCGCCATATTGCGTAGTCTGGAGGGAAACCCTCCAGTCCAGATTGCGCGATCTGGCTGGATTGCGGAAAGTGGGTGCAACACATACAGTTCACCGTACTGTTCAACAAGATTTGACAGGCACTATGTACAGTATAGGTTGAACTTTTTTGACACATTGCTTGTTCAAGTAGAGAAGACAGATTCAGACCCGGAAGCGGCTCTCGACCGACCCAAGCGGGTGCTCTGCGTTCCTGGCATGCGGACAGTGGGCGGTTTAATGATCATGGGCGGAGTGCTCCTGATCCTGATGGCCATAGTTGCCGCGGCGGCATTTTTCGGCACTCCTCCTTGCAAAAGCAGGAGTGCTGTAAGAGGGCGTGAGATTGAACAAGATTGCCTTGCCCGTTATTCTCGAGCTCCACGTACCCCTTTAGATCTGGCGACGTCAGTAGACGTCTGCTAACTTGGCTAACTTGGGTTGACGGTGCACTGATCAGCAGGTTTTCAACCGCAAAACCAAGTTAGCGAGTTAGCGGTAAATGGACTGCTAACCCAGCAGGATCTAAGGGGATACCCGACCGAGGCGCGATTTTCTTCCCCCGTCCTCAGCCGAGTGAACCAATACGAGAGGTCGGCGTGCGTGAGCTCGTCCGTGCGTCCGTCTGACCGCCACGCGTGCTTCGAGCTTAATGAAACGATCGTCAGCAGTCGCGCGACCGACTTTGAACGGGTAGTCTGGGAATTCTTAGACTATAGTGGGTCTATTTTACGCCAAAACGCGAATGACCCAAACTGAGTCGCATATCAAATTGCAGCGGCAGAGGTCATGAGCACGATTCTGTCTGACAACAAAAAGATCAGAAAGTAAGAAAGATGCAGTAACCAAGACTTGCCGAAATGGTGATTTCCGCATGGTAGTATCTCGACAGTCGACGTCGTTCAAGAACTTACCATAAAGAGTTGTACTGCGTTATCGCGTAATCGAATTGAAGCGCTGCAGCTCCTGTATATAAATCTGACAACTGAAACCTTCGAAAGTTTAAACTCCTCGTGCTACAGTAACCCAAAGTTTCGCGCCAGAGATAGAAAAGAACTTCAAGTTCTTGAATCTCTTTCCGAAGAATGCGGTCAAGCTCCTGAATTGTGACTTTGACAATCAGAAGTGTGAAAGGCGTGTAAGACAGAGGACAGTATCAAGAACCCGTCGGAATTGGAGAATTTGGTTCTGTCATGCCTTGGCACTCCAAGCAAGTGCTAGGGGTGTTCTGAGCCTGATTTCAGCGACGGAGCGCTCTCTTCCGTCTCGAGGAACTTGAACGCGCATCAGCGGCGCAGAATGAGAATCAGCAGACGAAACGACGCTTCTGATTCTGCAAAAGGAGAAGTGGACATTTCTCCCAACAAACAAGCGGAGTGCTCACGTGAAGGTGTCGTTCAGCGTCGTACTAGCCATGACGGGATTCGGCGGTCTCCTTCTGGGAGGTTTGATCATGGCCTTCACAATAGGCGGCATCGGAGGGCTGTTCGGTGCTCTGGGCGGCTTTCTGCTTCACGCGTGTCCCGGCGGCAAGAGGTCCATAGCCGAGGAAAGCCCATCAGTTGGTATGTCGAGCACTTCAACTGTGCTGGTGGAGCTCATGGAGGAGATCGGCTCTTCCGTGGAAACGTCGGCAGTCAGGGCGGCGGCCAAAAGAGCGGCACTGCTGCACGGAGTCCACCTGATCGCAAGCCGCTTCAGAAAGGTGGGTCGCTGCGCGTTCACAATGCGTCTTTGTGTCCGTCTATCTCCGCTTGCCGGGAGGGTTGTGCCAGTTCCAGTTGTACAAGGAGGGAGGGGATAATTGACCCCCCAAAACTTTGCCCCCCCCCCTCCAGGATTGACGTACAGTATTAAAAGGATCAGTAAGTGCAGCGTGGAGTGTATGCGGTCGTCGATAGCCTGCTGAGTGAAAATATGGCAACAGCAGAGTAAAGCGGCTTGCATGCTGTGGCTCTGCACCGCGCCAGTTTGCATGCTTATTGTGCTATTCGAAGAGCAATGTGATGTGACGCAAATGACCATCCCATTCGTCCAAAAGCATATGCGCCTTGAAATGGTTCAACCGAAACGACAGTTTGAAAATGGGTTTTGGCGGCGTGCTAGCGACACTGCTTTCTGAGCCTGGATTCAAACCGTCGGGCGCTGTGTGGTCCAGATGGCCACGGTGTGTTGCTCTTTCCTTACTACCTACAACATTTTCACAACTGCTCTCCTCGGCCGCAGTGGCCGGCCGCAGTAGTAGCACGCCTCTGGACCCTGGGGACATCATTCAGATCTAACCTACTGTTCTTGCTATGCAATACCCTCTTGTGAAGAGGCTATATCAATAGGCGGCGAATTCTCGCACTCCCTGCATACTGCAGCAAAATCACAAATCTTTACACTGTCAGTCATAAAACAGACTCAGCTGTTGACAACTCAACTCAACTGTTCTCGCGGTTGTTGACATACATTCATCAATTCCGCCAGTTGGTCGTTACCACAGCAGTCTTTGCTTGCACAATGTTCTTGTTTCTACGCATAACAGAGACGTCCATTCAGAGCGTTACTTCAATCAAATATTTACTGTAGGCCGACGTGGCAACTGAATGCAGATCGTATTCAACGCAATGGGAATTTGGGATCGCGACAAATGTGTAGACTTTGATGACGTGTTGGAACATAGCATATAAGCTGGCAGTCTCGACTCGCGCGCACTGTAAGAACCGTGTGAGTGGTGAGTGCCAGGTTGGAGCGAGAATGCGGCTCGAAACATCCATCGTTCTTTTGGCTGTCACCAGCCCGTTCACAGCGATCCTTTCAGAACTACAATGGGAGTCGAACGGTGTGTGGTGCCTAGCCCACCTATTGTATGTACTGACTAGACAGAATGTGTATGGTTGGTTCCTAGATGACAACTGGTTGATTCATAGTGAGTTCTCGAGCTCTCTGCTAAAAGAACGCAGTTCTTTAGTGTCCGTCAGAATACAAACTCAACTTTTTAATACCGGAGCTTGTTGATGACCATTTAATCCCAGGCGTTGCACTCCACCGACGCAAGCGCGGGGACTGCGGCTCCAGCAACAGAGGGGCAATTGGTCTTGTCGCGATGAATTTCGCAGTGGGCCTGCTGGTCACCGACCCAAGTGTGGCGCTGGCGATCTTCTCGGCGGGGGGCGGCCCAGTAGTGGCGCTCGTGGCCGGCCATCTGGCCTCCCGTGACAGCTTCTCCTTCTTTTGGCCCCTTGTCAGGAACAGCTGGCAGCTACTGCTCGCCTGCTCCTCCGCCAAGAGGTCCATAGCGGAGGAAGGCCCATCCATTGGGAGAATGCCAAGCAGCACCCCGACGACGATCCTGGAGCTCCTGGAGGAAATCGGCGCCTCTGTGGAAACGTCGGCGGTCAGGGCGGCGGCCAGAAGAGCGGCACTGCTGCACGGAGTCCACCTGATCGGAAGCCGCTTCAGAGAGGTCAGTCAGCACTCAGCAGCCACTGCCACTCCATGGCTGCGTCTCCACTTGTCTGGATTCGGGGTTGGGGGTTGTGAGCTATACCTTTAACCATAGGAGGGGCGGATTGTGGTTGCTGTCAACGGACAGCATGCCGCCCGAGAGGGGGGGGGGGGGCTTATTGACGTTGTGCCCTACGGTACGCATCTCCAATGAGTGCGGTCTCGTTCGGGTCCATGCGGTCGTCGAAAGCCAAAGTGGTTAGGCCTATTGTACGTATGTGTCGGCAGCAAGTTGTCGAAATATTCTTTGCTCGACTTCGTTGACCGACGCCCAAAGGAAACATTGACCACCAGCGACAGAGGACTGTATGTACCTATCTAGCCTACAGTACGTAGTACGTACTGCGGCTCGCTGCGCGCGCAGCTGATTGTTCATCTCCAATTTTATTCTTGTGCTATGTACGTATCTGAAGAACAGAGTCCGACTGCCCGATGCGATTCGATTCGATGTGCAGCAGGCCGGCCACGGAAATCCGCAAGTTGGAAGCAGCCGTACCGCCGTTGAACAGAAACGGTATGCCTCGTTCCAACTCTTCTTGTCGCTACTGCAAGAGCGTTTATAATCTATTCTTCTGGCACGTGCACGGTTAGGTCTGGTCGATCCTACACAATCAGTCCTGCGGTAGCACTAGCAAATAACTCCAGCTACTATTCACCTCCGTTACGTCCCGTCTCGGCGAGAGGGAAGAACTGTCGACCGGACGGCGTCGAGTGGATGAATCGACGACGGTCGAGCCACAACTTCTTCTCCTCGGCACTTTCTTCGCCGAGCTACGTCAGTGCTGGGCTTCACTTTCTGGGTTTTGGATGTAAAGCGATTCCCTTGCTCTTCTAGCAATAAGAGGGAATGTGCGCTTTTTCGGGAGTAGCAGTAGAAGGCGGTAATCACAGTCTCAATAAACAGGAAAGAGACATAGAGTTTTGGCGCTTTGGGAGGCAATTACTATTCTACGACCAAACGACCCACAACGACCCACGACCCATGGAATCCACGACCCATGGTAATTTGGTGTAATTTGTGCCCACAAGTAAGCGTTCGTATGTATTTGAATCAATTACTACCTTACGCCCCGCGCTCAAAACGCACGCTCCGTTCCATTGCCCTAAGCTCAAAGTCGACCTGGAGAGTCCAAATTGAGATTAAATAGAATTCCTAAGTTGTTTCTGGGGATTTGATGATGCTGAGCACGAATCTTGGGTTAATTTAACGTTCTGTGTGAATTTTGCCTAATGTCAAGCAGCAGTTGACTAACGATTTTCAACTGGTTTCAATGAAAATGGTGCAACAACCTAGCTCGCTGGTATTATGTTGTAGAGAGTGGGTACATGTCATTTGAAAACTCTCAACGTTTATGCGATGTCAGGAGGTTTTTGGCTTTAAAAACGCGCACCACCAGTGGCATTTTTGAAATCTTTGGTATGAAAATGGCTCTTAGTTGTTCATCTTACGTCGTAGAGCAGTGTTCTGAACATGCCATTAGAATGCTCGTAATGTGCTCGTTTAAATTCAGCACAAATGACAGGCAACGTTTCGAGGTGTGCCTAGTTGCAAAGGATTCACTGGTGCGTGCACAGCATCGTTGACAGCCACAGAAACTGTCAACTAAACCCTGACTCAGTAGCGGATCCAGGGGGGGGGGTAGTTGTGCGTCCGCCCTGCCCCCCCCCCCCCATTCGTCCAAACCGTCCCCCCCATCCCCCCACCCAAAAAAAAATTGCACGCTATTTTATAGCACTTTTGTACCAAAATAGGCCAAAATCGGCCAAAATTTTTGCCTGCGGCGCTATTTTATAGCACTTTTATACCAAAATAGGCCAAAATCGGCCAAAATGGTTGCCTGCGGCGCTATTTTAAAGCATTTTTGTACCAACATAGGCCAAAATCGGCAAAAATTTTTGCCTGCGGTGCAAATTTTTTTAATGTGCTTTTATAGCATCTTGGTCCCCCCTGTGGCCTCAAAAATTCCGCTCCTCCCCCATTCCAAAATCCTGGATCCACCACTTCCCTGACTGTGACAAAAATCTAACTGGAGTAGTAGCAGGCCTGGGGGCCATGAATGGATCCAGGATTTTGGAATTGGGGGTGGTGGCAGAATTCTTGAGGCCACAGTGCCTGCTTTGGGTCTAAACCCACAGAAGAACTAATTTTAAGAAGGCCTGTATATCGAAAAGTTGCTGGCTCCTTTCCAAGTAATAATTCCTATTCGAAATCTGAAAATTGAGGAAATATTTTTGCCTGTGGTGCAGATTTTGAACAGCGTTTGGTACAACTTAGGCAAGAATCCAAAAATATGTAGACTGCAGCATTGTTTTGAAGCTAAAATTCCAGATTTAAACTAGTTATAACAGCAAATTTGAAGGCAAATTTAGCACTAGAACACCCAAGCGTCAAAAATTTTCACCTGTGAAAGAATGCCAGGAATTTCCCCATTTATCTAGCAATCTCCCCATTTTAAAGTCCACGTCCCCTTACTGCTTGGCATCAGGCAAACGTCACACAAAATAGTAATTGGTAAATGAACCCTAGATTCGTGCTCAGCATCGTCTAATCCCCAGAAACAACTCAAGAACTGTATTTGATCTCAGTTTGAGCTTAGGGCAATGGAACGGAGCGTGCGTTTTGAGCGCGGGGCGTAAGGTAGTAATTGATTCAAATACATACGAACGCTTACTTGTGGGCACAAATTACACCAAATTACCATGGGTCGTGGATTCCATGGGTCGTGGGTCGTTGTGGGTCGTTGGGTCGTAGAATAGTAATTGCCCTTTGGGATGGGACCTAGGCTCCCCCGCCTTGAGTTACACGTCACCCAAAGACAATTGGGGAAACGAGACCGGGTTCGCTAAACCTCAGCGAAAGGAGTCAGCCTTAGGGCTCTTGACACCCCACGTTGCCGTTTCTTCGGGCAAGGTTTCATCCCACTGGATAGAAATTATGAAGATGCATCCCCCTTTATGCAGATCTTATCGGTGTGGCGATCTCTACGAAAACTGACGTGAGGGCTATACAGTAGCCTCAAAATTTGCATAGTAGATGGAAATGGTAGGTTTGAATTACTCGTACCACCATCAATATGACCAAAAGACGCCCCATCGTCTAACATCGGCGCACATGCCCGCTCCACCAACGTCTCTGCAAATAGGTAGACTACCTATTTGCATATAGAGACGTCTTTGAAGGATGGTGCGATGACGTGGTCTGAAGCGCATATAAACCAACGGCAACGCACAGATGCTGCCATTCTGCCAAACGCGATCCTACAGCTCGAAAATGCATCTCGCGCCACTTATCCTTTTGGGCGCGATAGGCGCACTAATAGCTCTTGCCTCAGAACTTGGATCTAGCGATAGCGACTATGGTGTGTACCACCTACTGCACAGATGACTGTCTAAGTCTTTCGAAGCGTCCGACCGATGTCGTTGTTGATGACGTCGCTGTTGTTCCAATAAAGCAGCTCCACACTTTTTCATTTTCATGCCTTAAATGTTTCTCAAATTCTTGCTGGAGAAGTGAAGGTTTT
Organism: Linhomoeus sp. GSCO2_2; assembly: GCA_030248115.1. Taxonomy (NCBI): domain Eukaryota; kingdom Metazoa; phylum Nematoda; class Chromadorea; order Monhysterida; family Linhomoeidae; genus Linhomoeus; species Linhomoeus sp. GSCO2_2. The sequence continues at coordinate 1,669 of JASAMZ010006743.1, read as the reverse complement.
GTTGTATAGAACACCCAACACTTACTCTATTTTCTATTCTCATCGTTCTTAACTGTCGGTTTGCTGACTCGAGCATCTTTATGCAGATGTGGCGCCGTACCGTCCAGAACGTCGAGAATGCGAGTCCACAGACATTGATATCGGCGCGGTGTTCCTCATGCTTGCAGCTTTCATAATTATGATTGCCGTAATCATGGTCGTGGCTGCGTTTCCTTTCCTCCTGGCATTAGAAATAGGGGGCTTAGTACTGTTCCTCGGTGGAGTCTCGCTTGGCGGCGCTGCGGGTGTTGGCATGTACGTCATTGGATCAATGCTCGAAGAGTGCATGTCGAAAAGGGCTGCTATAGACGACGGCCAGTCGTCGCCCCTCCCCCTGGACTCACTGTGCGAACTGGGCACGTCCGTCGAAGCGTTCGCCGTCAGAGCGGCTGCCAAGAGGGCCTTCCTGCTCCACGACGTCCACAGCATCAGGAGTCACTTCAAGAAGGTCAGTCGGCCGCCGCTTAATGATGCGAACGTGTGCGGTCGCCACGCGGCCATTGGGCCTGGGGGACTACTCAGGCGACACCCTACGAGAGCTCTCTTGCGTCGTAGTGAGACGATCATGGACTCTTTTGATAGTGCTTGACTCACTGATCCTTGTTCTCCCATTGGCCATGGCTCAAAAATTTGAATTTCGCGAGTTGCCTGCAACACACATCTCATTTCGACCGAAGTCACTTTGACAGCACACGAATACATCAAGAGATCAATTGAGACAGTCAATTCATGTTTCAGCAGTGGTGGCTTGTGGTGGCCAATGAAGTGTAAAATCGGTTTCAGCTTTGGTTAACTGATTGCAACTGAAATTGAAACTGAAACCAGTTCATGTTTCTTTTGTCACCCTGCATGCCGCATTTACAACGAGTCGGATAGTAGCATTGCGAGTACATCAAAGCACCGCTAACTGTTCTGCGGACGCTCGAAACCATCTTGACAGGCGCTTCGAAACAACTTCAAAAATGACGGAACAATTTTTACACAATCGCCGGAGGGGGGGAGGTGGCTTCAATCTCGCCACACTCCTCTCACACTCCAACCCTCTACCCTCCACCCGTTTTCATTGGCATTTCATGTACCAACGTTGTGAGGCACGGTTTGGTTGCGGTCGTCGAAGAGCCTGATCAGCCTATGTGCCGGCGTCAAGTTCTCGAAATGTTTTCTACTGCATCACCCAATGAATGCAACAGAATAGAGTATGGTAGCTTGTTTACTTCGGCTCACCCGTCGCGCAGCTTGCATTGTTCATCTTCGCGTTTGTTCTTGAGGAATCCTTAGAACAGTTCCCGACTACGGCCACAGAAATCTGTCGCAACGCCAGTCGGATGCAGTCGTTACGTGGTTCAACAGAAACTGCACGCCTCGTTCAAACCAGGGCATTTCCTTTCGTCTGTCCAGTCTGCCCGCTCCACCGACCCGCCTCGAGTCCACCCTCCGCGCCCCCCCTCTCTCCCTCAATGCTACAGTGTAGTTGGCCAGAGCGAAACGTGGTGTGCTATTCGAAACACATGTATGTAGAAAGGAGACGTCTGACGCAGAATTACGTTGGGGTGTCCAGACCCCAGCAAACTCCATTATTGCGATTCGTCCAGTGTTGCAGGCCATGTAACGAAACGACCGCCCGCATCTT